>JAVIAB010000026.1:20429806-20532967 GCA_032433765.1 Megaustenia siamemsis | reverse complement strand
TAAAATTATGGAAATGTACCAGTCAAATACCAGTGGATAAAGAGATACAGCGAAGACGATGGCGATGGAAGCAGAGATGAAGATGATGGGAAGACATGGGATGATCTTAAAAGAATGGGAAGAAACAGAACGACTTGGAAGGTGTTTGTTGAAGACCTATGCTCCACTGGGAGCTGAAAGTGTTTGTTGAAGACCTATGCTCCACTGGGGGCTGAAAGTGTTTGTTGAAGACCTATGCTCCACAGGGAGCTGAAAGTGTTTGTTGAAGACCTATGCTCCACAGGGAGCTGAAAGTGATTGTTGAAGACCTATGCTCCACAGGGAGCTGAAAGTGTTTGTTGAAGACCTATGCTCCACTGGGAGCTGAAAGTGTTTGTTGAAGACCTATGCTCCACAGGGAGCTGAAAGTGTTTGTTGAAGACCTATGCTCCACAGGGAGCTGAAAGTGTTTGTTGAAGACTATGCTCCACAGGGAGCTGAAAGTGTTTGTTGAAGACCTATGCTCCACAGGGAGCTGAAAGTGTTTGTTGAAGACCTATGCTCTACAGGGAGTGAAAGTGTTTGTTGAAGACCTATGCTCCACAGGGAGCTGAAAGTGTTTTGTTGAAGACCTATGCTCCACAGGGAGCTGAAAGTGTTTGTTGAAGACCTATGCTCTACAGGGAGCTGAAAGTGTTTGTTGAAGACCTATGCTCTACAGGGAGCTGAAAGTGTTTGTTGAAGACCTATGCTCCACAGGGAGCTGAAAGTGTTTGTTGAAGACCTATGCTCCACAGGGAGCTGAAAGTGTTTGTTGAAGACCTATGCTCCACAGGGAGCTGAAAAGTGTTTGTTGAAGACCTATGCTCCACAGGGAGCTGAAAGTGTTTGTTGGAGACCTATGCTCCACAGGGAGCTGAAAGTGTTTGTTGAAGACCTATGCTCCACAGGGAGCTGAAAGTGTTTGTTGAAGACCTATGCTCCACAATGAGCTGAAAGTGTTTGTTGAAGACCTATGCTCCACAGGGAGCTGAAAGTTTTGTTGAAGACCTATGCTCCACAGGGAGCTGAAAGTGTTTGTTGAAGACCTATGCTCCACAGGGAGCTGAAAGTGTTTGTTGAAGACCTATGCTCCACAGGGAGCTGAAAGTGTTTGTTGAAGACCTATGCTCCACAGGGAGCTGAAAGTGTTTGTTGAAGACCTATGCTCCACAGGGAGCTGAAAGTGTTTGTTGAAGACCTATGCTCCACAGGGAGCTGAAAGTGTTTGTTGAAGACCTATGCTCCACAGGGAGCTGAAAGTGTTTGTTGAAGACCTATGCTCCACAGGGAGCTGAAAGTGTTTGTTGAAGACCTATGCTCACAGGGAGCTGAAAGTGTTTGTTGAAGACCTATGCTCCACAGGGAGCTGAAAGTGTTTGTTGAAGACCTATGCTCCACAGGGAGCTGAAAGTGTTTGTTGAAGACCTATGCTCCACAGGGAGCTGAAAGTGTTTGTTGAAGACCTATGCTCCACAGGGAGCTGAAAGTGTTTGTTGAAGACCTATGCTCCACAGGGAGCTGAAAGTGTTTGTTGAAGACCTATGCTCCACAGGGAGCTGAAAGTAGCAGAAGAAGAAGAAAATTGCCTTGGCCCAGTCAAAATAAAAAATAAAAATTAAAGCATCTTTTTTTCTTGCCGACAGATATTTTAGGCCGAAGGATGTATTGCAGGTTGCAGTAATTTAGCGGCACTAAATTCAACCCACTTGATCGGTAAACAGTGAAGAAATTATAAGTTAAACATAATTAAAATAAGAATACAATGGAAATGTGTCAGAATAGATGCGGACAAATAAATGTGATTTGATATGAAAATGTAATAGAGAGAGTTGAAAATAAGCATAGTTATAAGTAAAAACTAAGTACCCCTGTCACACCAAGTGGCGTATAGGAATATGGTGTTGTGACCATATATTTTACAGACCTTCAGCACATGATTTTTGGGGTAATGTGGTCGGTATTACGCCCGTGCCGCTTTACTTTCCCATTTTAAAAATCCGGTACCCATTAAAGGCTGGGTGAACCCGGAAGCTGTCAGTTGGGATCGAACCCTACCTCTTGTCCTTTGTAGTCCAGTTCAGTAAGCACTGAGCTAACGTGGCTCCCAAGTATAGTTATGGTTATGATTATTCGAAGGTCCCGGTATCACTGCAACGAACGGAAATCCATAATTACTCAACCGCCCGTGCCAGTGGAATCATCCGATTAACATCTCATCGAATAGCCGAACAAAGAAAGGTAGCTGCAGTCCCCATCGTAGCAAACACAGCACACGTCAAACACATAAGGCGTATATTAGCACCGACAGTGAACGCATCTGAACTGTTCTTCGTCATTCGAGATCATCATTCACGTAAGCAATTTGAATATAAAACACCATCCTGATGAAACACACAGCTCACGGTGTGCACTGATGACTACACAGTAGCTCCGGTAGCAAGCCGGACTTGGAATTTGAGGAAACTGCAACGAGGAACAATTTTCAGACAGTGCTTCAACGGTTCCCTGTCGCTTATCTGCCATATTGACCGGAAGTCCTGAGAATAATTATATGGTTAGAAAAAGTGTGAGAGAAGTCAATATACTAGACGTGACGCCCTTTTTCAAAAATTGCCGGCGCCCATGAAACTACAGCGCACACTTTGAGAACCTCTGTATTTATGGAAACCATTCAAAGATCCAGGGATTTGATTTCCAATGTTTCGATAAATTAATTCACATTAGGGAAAAGTGGATGTTAACATTGAGTTTATGAATAGAAGAGGGGAGGGACAGTTGTGATGTTGAGTTTATGAAATAGAGGGGAATAGTTGTGATGTTGATTTATGAAATAGAGGGGAATAGTTGGTGATGTTGAATTTATGAAATAGAGGGGAATAGTTGTGATGTTGAATTTATGAAATAGAGAGGAATAGTTGTGATGTTTGAGTTTATGAAATAGAGGGGAGGGGAAATAGTTGTGGTGTTGAGTTATGAATAGAGGGGGGGGGGGGTGAATAGTTTGTGATGTTGAGTTTATGAAATAGAGGGGAGGGTGAATAGTTGTGGTGTTGAGTTTATGAAATAGAGGGAAGGGAATAGTTGTGGTGTTGAGTTTATGAAATAGAGGGGAGGGGAAATAGTTGTGGTGTTGAGTTTATGAAATAGATGGAGGGGAAATAGTTGTGGTGTTGAGTTTATGAAATAGAGGGGGGGGGGGGGTGAATAGTTGTGATATTGAGTTTATGAAAATAGAGCGGGGGGGGGGGTGAATAGTTGTGGTGTTGAGTTTTTGAAATAGAGGGGAGGGGAAATAGTTGTGGTGTTGAGTTTATGAAATAGAGGGGAGGGAAAATAGTTGTGGTGTTGAGTTTATGAAATAGATGGAAGGGGAAATAGTTGTGATATTGAGTTTATGAAATAGAGGGAAGGGAAATAGTTTGTGATATTGAGTTAATGAAATAGAGGGAAGGGGAAATAGTTGTGATATTGAGTTAATGAAATAGAAGGAAGGGGAAATAGTTGTGATATTGAGTTTATGAAATAGAGAAGGGGAAATAGTTGTGATATTGAGTTTATAAATAGAGGGAAGGGGAAATATGTTGTGATATTGAGTTTATGAAATAGAGGGAAGGGGAAATAGTTGTGATATTGAGTTTATGAATAGAGGGAAGGGAAATAGTTGTGATATTGAGTTTATGAAATAGAGGGAAGGGGAAATAGTTGTGATATTGAGTTTATGAAATAGAGGGAAGGGGAAATAGTTTGTGATATTGAGTTTATGAAATAGAGGGGGGGGGTGAATAGTTGTGGTGTTGAGTTTATGAAATAGAGGGAAGGGGAAATAGTTGTGATGTTGAGTTTATGAAATAGAGGGGACGAAAATAGTTGTGGTGTTGAGTTTATGAAATAGAGGGGAGGGGAATAGTTGTGATGTTGAGTTTATGAAATAAAGAGGAGGGGAATAGTTGTGATGTTGAGTTTATGAAATAAAGAGGAGAGAAATAGTTGTGATTTTGAGTTTATGGAATAGAGGGGAGAGCTGATTAATTGCTGATTAAATAGGAAATGAGTCTAATCAAGTATTCTTGATGTTACATAATCAAGACAAGTGGAGAAAGTAACGTTGAGTTTAAGAAATTGAAACTTGGAATGGAAATTTGATGATGTAATGTTGGGTTTATGAAAACACTTGACAGTAAGGGATGTAATGTTGGGTTTATGAAAACACTTGACAGTAAGGGATGTAATGTTGGGTTTTTGAAGCACTTGACAGTAAGGGATGTAATGTTGGGTTTATGAAAGCACTTGACAGTGGGTGATGTAATGTTGGGTTTATAAAAGCACTTGACAGTGGGTGAGTAATGTTGGGTTTATAAAAGCACTTGACAGTGGGTGATGTAATGTTGGGTTATGAAAGCACTGACAGTGCGGGTGATGTAATGTTTGGTTTATGAAAGCACTTGACAGTGGGGGATGTAATGTTGGGTTTATGAAAGCACTTGACAGTGGGTGATGTAATGTTGAGTTTATGAAAGCACTTGACAGTGGGTGATGTAATGTTGGGTTTATGAAAGCACTTGACATTTCGGGGAATGTAATGTTGGGTTTATGAAAGCACTTGACAGTGGGGGGATGTAATGTTGGGTTTATGAAAGCACTTGACAGTGGGTGATGTAATGTTGGTTTATGAAAGCACTTGACAGTGGGGGATGTAATGTTGGGTTTATGAAAGCACTTGACAATGGGTGATGTAATGTTGGGTTTATGAAAGCACTTGACAATGGGTGATGTAATGTTGGTTTCATGAAAACACTTGACAGTGGGGGATGTAATGTTGGGTTTATGAAAACACTTGACAGTGGGGGGATGTAATGTTGGGTTTATGAAAGCACTTGACAGTGGGGGATGTAATGTTGGGTTTATGAAAGCACTAGACAGTGGGTGATGTAATGTTGGGTTTATGAAAGCACTTGACAGTGGTGATGTAATGTTGGGTTTATGAAAGCACTTGACATTTCGGGGAATGTAATGTTGGGTTTATGAAAGCACTTGACAGTGGGGGGATGTAATGTTGGGTTTATGAAAGCACTTGACAGTGGTGATGTAATGTTGGGTTTATGAAAGCACTTGACAGTGGGGGATGTAATGTTGGGTTTATGAAAGCACTTGACAATGGGTGATGTAATGTTGGGTTTATGAAAGCACTTGACAATGGGTGATGTAATGTTGGGTTCATGAAAACACTGACAGTGGGGGATGTAATGTTGGGTTTATGAAAACACTTGACAGTGGGGGATGTAATGTTGGGTTTATGAAAGCACTTGACAGTGGGGGGATGTAATGTTGGGTTTATGAAAGCACTTGACAGTGGGGATGTAATGTTGTGTTTATGAAAGCACTTGCAGTGGGTGATGTAATGTTTTGGTTTATGAAAACACTTCACAGTGGGGGATGTAGTGTTTGGTTTTAAAGCACTTGACAGTGGGGGATGTAATGTTGGTTTATGAAAGCACTTGACAGTGGGTGATGTAATGTTGGGTTTATGAAAGCACTTGACAGTGGGTGATGTAATGTTGGGATTATGAAAACACTTCGCAGTGGGGGATGTAATGTTTGTTTATGAAAACACTTGACAGTGGGTGATGTAATGTTGTGGTTTATGAAAACACTTGACAGTGGGGATGTAATGTTGATTTATGAAAGCACTTGACAGTGGGGGATGTAATGTTGGGTTTATGAAAACACTTCACAGTGGGGATGTAATGTTTGGTTTATGAAAACACTTGACATTGGGGGTGTAATATTGGGTTTATGAAACACTTGACAGTGGGGATGTAGTGTTTGGTTTATGAAAACACTTGACAGTGGGGATGTAATGTTAGGTTTATGAAATCACTTGATAGTGGGTGATGTAATGTTGGGTTTATGAAAACACTTGACAGTGGGGGATGTAATGTTGGGTTTATGAAAACACTTGACAGTGGGGGATGTAATGTTGAGTTTATGAAAGCACTTGACAGTGGGTGATGTAATGTTGGGTTTATGAAAGCACTTGACAGTGGGTATGTAATGTTGGGTTTATGAAAGCACTTGACAGTGGGTGATGTAATGTTGGTTTTATGAAATCACTTGACAGTGGGTGATGTAACGTTGGGTTTATGAAAGCACTTGACAGTGGGGAATGTAATGTTGTGTTTTGAAATAGAGGGGGGGGGGGTGAATAGTTGTGATGTTGAGTTTTAAATAGAGGGAGGGTGAATAGTTGTCGTGTTGAGTTTATGAAATAGAGGGAAGGGGAAATAGTTGTGGTGTTGAGTTTATGAAATAGAGGGGAGGGGAAATAGTTGTGGTGTTGAGTTTATGAAATAGATGGAGGGGAAATAGTTGTGGTGTTGAGTTTATGAAATAGAGGGGGGGGTGAATAGTTGTGATATTGAGTTTATGAAATAGAGCGGGGGGGGGGGTGAATAGTTGTGGTGTTGAGTTTATGAAATAGAGGGGAGGGGAAATAGTTGTGGTGTTGAGTTTTATGAAATAGAGGGGAGGGAAAATAGTTGTGGTGTTGAGTTTATGAAATAGATGAAGGGGAAATAGTTATGATATTGAGTTTATGAAATAGAGGGAAGGGGAAATAGTTGTGATATTGAGTTAATGAAATAGAGGGAAGGGAAATAGTTGTGATATTGAGTTAATGAAATAGAAGGAAGGGGAAATAGTTGTGATATTGAGTTTATGAAATAGAGGGAAGGGGAATAGTTGTGATATTGAGTTTATGAAATAGAGGGAAGGGGAAATAGTTGTGATATTGAGTTTATGAAATAGAGGGAAGGGGAAATAGTTGTGATATTGAGTTTATGAAATTGAGGGAAGGGAAATAGTTGTGATATTGAGTTTATGAAATAGAGGGAAGGGGAAATAGTTGTGATATTGAGTTTATGAAATAGAGGGAGGGGAAATAGTTGTGATATTGAGTTTATGAAATAGGGGGGGGGGTGAATAGTTGTTGGTGTTGAGTTTATGAAATAGAGGGAAGGGGAAATAGTTGTGATGTTGAGTTTATGAAATAGAGGGGAGCGAAAATAGTTGTGGTGTTGAGTTTATGAAATAGAGGGGAGGGGAATAGTTGTGATGTTGAGTTTATGAAATAAAGAGGAGAGGGGAAATAGTTGTGATGTTGAGTTTATGAAATAAAGAGGAGAGAAATAGTTGTGATGTTGAGTTTATGGAATAGAGGGGAGAGCTGATTAATTGCTGATTAAATAGGAAATGAGTCTAATCAAGTATTCTTGATGTTACATAATCAAGACAAGTGGAGAAGTAACGTTGAGTTTAAGAAATTGAAACTGGGATGGAATTTGATGATGTAATGTTGGGTTTATGAAAACACTTGACAGTAAGGGATGTAATGTTGGGTTTATGAAAACACTTGACAGTAAGGGATGTAATGTTGGGTTTATGAAAGCACTTGACAGTAAGGGATGTAATGTTGGGTTTATGAAAGCACTTGACAGTGGGTGATGTAATGTTGGGTTTATAAAAGCACTTGACAGTGGGGGTGTAATGTTGGGTTTATAAAAGCACTTGACAGTGGGTGATGTAATGTTGGGTTTATGAAAGCACTTGACAGTGCGGGTGATGTAATGTTGGGTTTATGAAAGCACTTGACAGTGGGGGATGTAATGTTGGGTTTATGAAAGCACTTGACAGTGGGTGATGTAATGTTGGGTTTATGAAAGCACTTGACAGTGGGTGATGTAATGTTGGTTTTATGAAAGCACTTGACATTTCGGGGAATGTAATGTTGGGTTTATGAAAGCACTTGACAGTGGGGGGATGTAATGTTGGGTTTATGAAAGCACTTGACAGTGGGTGATGTAATGTTGGGTTTTTGAAAGCACTTGACAGTGGGGGATGTAATGTTGGGTTTATGAAAGCACTTGACAATGGGTGATGTAATGTTGGGTTTATGAAAGCACTTGACAATGGGTGATGTAATGTTGGATTCATGAAAACACTTGACAGTGGGGGATGTAATGTTGGGTTTATGAAAACACTTGACAGTGGGGGGATGTAATGTTGGGTTTATGAAAGCACTTGACAGTGGGGGATGTAATGTTGGGTTTATGAAAGCACTTGACAGTGGGTGATGTAATGTTGGGTTTATGAAAGCACTTGACAGTGGGTGATGTAATGTTGGGTTTATGAAAGCACTTGACATTTCGGGGAATGTAATGTTGGGTTTATGAAAGCACTTGACAGTGGGGGGATGTAATGTTGGGTTTATGAAAGCACTTGACAGTGGGTGATGTAATGTTGGGTTTATGAAAGCACTTGACAGTGGGGGATGTAATGTTGGGTTTATGAAAGCACTTGACAATGGGTGATGTAATGTTGGGTTTATGAAAGCACTTGACAATGGGTGATGTAATGTTGGGTTCATGAAAAACACTTGACAGTGGGGGATGTAATGTTGGGTTTATGAAAACACTTGACAGTGGGGGGATGTAATGTTGGGTTTATGAAAGCACTTGACAGTGGGGGGATGTAATGTTGGGTTTATGAAAGCACTTGACAGTGGGGATGTAATGTTGTGTTTATGAAAGCACTTGCAGTGGGTGATGTAATGTTTGGTTTATGAAAACACTTCACAGTGGGGGATGTAGTGTTTGGTTTATGAAAGCACTTGACAGTAGGGGTATGTAATGTTGGGTTTATGAAAGCACTTGACAGTGGGTGATGTAATGTTGGGTTTATGAAAGCACTTGACAGTGGGAGATGTAATGTTGGATTATGAAAACACTTCGCAGTGGGGGATGTAATGTTTGGTTTATGAAAACACTTGACAGTGGGTGATGTAATGTTGTGTTTATGAAAACACTTGACAGTGGGGGATGTAATGTTGGATTTATGAAAGCACTTGACAGTGGGGGATGTAATGTTGGGTTTATGAAAACACTTCACAGTGGGGGATGTAATGTTTGGTTTATGAAAACACTTGACATTGGGGGGTGTAATTTTGGGTTTATGAAAACACTTGACAGTGGGGGATGTAGTGTTTGGTTTATGAAAACACTTGACAGTGGGGGATGTAATGTTAGGTTTATGAAATCACTTGATAGTGGTGATGTAATGTTGGGTTTATGAAAACACTTGACAGTGGGGGATGTAATGTTGGGTTTATGAAACACTTGACAGTGGGGGATGTAATGTTGAGTTTATGAAAGCACTTGACAGTGGGTGATGTAATGTTGGGTTTATGAAAGCACTTGACAGTGGGTAATGTAACGTTGGGTTTATGAAAGCACTTGACAGTGGGTGATGTAATGTTGGGTTTATGAAATCACTTGACAGTGGGTGATGTAACGTTGGGTTTATGAAAGCACTTGACAGTGGGGAATGTAATGTTGTGTTTATGAAAGCACTTGACAGTGGGTGATGTAATGTTGGGTTTATGTTAATTAATGAGATAATGAATTTGAGTCGCTGAGAGTGGGAGGTCGATGCTACAAGAATGTTTGAGACTCGCTAATTCGCAGAAAACATCAAATTTCGTCATCTACTAGAAGTGTCCGGACACCCATTGAGATCAACGCTAGACGAGATAGACAGTTGTAATGACAGGGCTCTCTTGTCGCTCATGATCGCCTACTCTAATCGACACGGCACATCAAGATGGTGATGTTGTTGAAACACAAATAATGGAGAGACAAGAGAAATGTATCATTTCTCCACTGACGTGTAAAATTACGGAAAAAATATACAAAGTGGTCGCTGATTGAGTTATGAATGAGAGAACAGCAAACATAAACAAGAAGCTAGTCCCACATTAATGCAGCAAGCAGCGCATTGCCGCACTAAAATATTCAAGTTGTTGACTTTTAATGGCAAATGTCGTTCCATTCGACTGAAGATGTGTCCGCTAAGTATACAGCGGCATAGTTTTGAATAACTTGTAATGTTTTCACACGGGTCTACACGTTATAACATGCAGGCAGTAGGGAGATTGAACTTTGGACAGAGGGGTTCTCAAACTTTGTTAAACAGGTGCACGTTCTAACACGGGTCTACACGTTATAACATGCAGGCAGCAGGGAGATTGAACTTTGGACAGAGGGGTTCTCAAACTTTGTTAAACAGGTGCACGTTCTAACACGGGTCTACACGTTATAACATGCAGGCAGTAGGGAGATTGAACTTTGGACAGAGGGGTTCTCAAACTTTGTTAAACAGGTGCCCGTTCTAACACGGGTCTACACGTTATACCATGCTGGCAGCGGGAGATTGAACTTTGGACAGAGGGGTTCTCAAACTTTGTTAAACAGGTGCACGTTCTAACATGGGTCTACACGTTATAATATGCCAGCAGTCAGTAGGGAGGGTAAATGTTATAGTACTCAGAAAAAAAGACAAATAAACAAATACTTAGGAGTGCGTGTTTGATCCTTCTTCGGACCATATATTGTTCTTTGTCTTTTTCTGTCGTTGTTTATTTTTCATTTTTTTTTCTGAGTGCTGTAGTACATACTTCTTTCTCCTATGAATCCCTGAATTATCGCATCGGAAGTTTCCCTCTATAATAATATTCATTTATTATTATTTGTCTCCAGGGAGAGTAAATTTTGAACAGAGGAGTTCTCAATTGTGTTAAATAGGTACATGTTCTAAAACGGGTCTACACGTTATAGGGGGTTAAGGCAAAGAATGCATAAAAATGCGAAGCTGCAGTAAAGCTAAATGTGAGGGAAAATTGAAAAACAAATTTGAAAAAATGGTATGGTAAAAACTTTACGTGATGAGTAGACGACACAGATTTGAACGACGTTTCGGCTCAATAAGTCTTCAGCAGGAACAAACAAACAACACGCACACATATATATGTAAGTAAATAAAACTAATCATACATTGCTAACTAGTAACGAAACATCCAAACAAAATAATCGAAATTGGTTAAGAAAAGAAAAATGACTTCCCTGTGTCGTGAACCGTGGTCAGAACGGGAAAGGGCGAGTCACACGGGTCTAGCTGTAATTATACCCTCTGGTCAGGTGAAGGGTTCTAAAAATACACGAGCGGGGGTGACGACGCTGTCTAGGTAACCTTGACTGCAAAGACACTGACAATGTCTAAAAGTGTCTAAGGGCCCGCAAATACATGTATACACACACACACTGATGCGTGTATACATATATACAAGTACAAACAGACATGCACCTACTTATACATACATATACATATATTTGCATACATACCTGCACACACATACAATCATATATATATATATATATATATATATATATATATATATATATATATATATATATATATATACCCATACATATGTACACACACATGCATGTGCACACCCATACAGGGACAATCATATATGTGTAGAAATGTGCGCATACCGCACATATCACCAGAAGAGTACACACCGGAGTCAGTGTGAAAAAAACAGAGGAGAAAGAATAGAACAGTAGAATAACAGGCACTCAAAAGGCTGAGAGTGGGCTACAATAAAAACATATGCGGGTAAGTAGCACAGAAAAAAAGGAAGTGTCGGAGAACAACGAAGTGTCTCAATTGGGGACTAGTGAGCTATGAATGGCGTGGCATAGTAGATAGACTAAAGAGCCCAAACATGGGCAGTAGAGAAGGCTATGCAAAGGGAAGGAGTAACCGAAAGGGAACTATGTGTATGAGTGTGATACATTCATTCAACTTCTACACGTTATAATATGTAAGCAGTAGGGAGATTAAGCTTTGGACAGAGGAGTTCTCAAATTGTGTTAAATAGGTACCCGTTCTAACACGGATCTACACGTTATAATGTGCCAGCAGTAGGGAGATTAAGCCTTGGACAGAGGAGTTCTCAAATTGTGTTAAATAGGTACCCGTTCTAACACGGATCTACACGTTATAATATGTAAGCAGTGGGGAGATTAAGCCTTGGACAGAGGAGTTCTCAAATTGTGTTAAATAGGTACCCATTCTAACACGGATCTACACGCTATAATGTGCCAGCAGTAGGGAGAGTGATCGATGGACGGTGAGATTCTCAAACGTTATGTTAAACAAGTGCCTCTTTAAAAGCCGTGTGCTCTAGCGGTTAGTTTCTCGTGGCAAGTCGCTGTACAAAAGAGTACGGGTTCGATCCTGCTTCGGGCCACATATTGTTCTGTTTTTGTTTTCTGTTGATCTTTTGTGATATTTCCCAAGTGCTGTAAAAGTACCTCCTCCTCTGAAATAGTTCTCTACCCGTTCTATCAGGGGTTTACACGTTATATCATACCAGCAGTAGGCAGAGCGAACAACAGAGGGGTTCTTAAACTTTGTTAAACAGGTGCCCCTTCCCACACAAACTGATACAAAAGTTCCAGCAGACTATGAAGTATATATAGATTAGCATCCAACGAATACAGTGTTTTATGTAATACAAGTCATAGCTATTTGTTTACATCTAAAAGTGATATTTTAGTTCTAATCTAGAAAATGAAGCTGTGCATGGAGATGTCTTAAGTCTAGTACATTCCTTTCACTCTTAAGATAAAGTTGAGGGTGCAGGGTGGTCTAGAGGTAAGGCGGAAGATCCTGAACAGGGAGTTCCCAGGTTCGATCTCCACCACACGGGGGTGGAGATTTTTTTCAAAAATCGAACCCGTGGTTTATCGTGGCTGTACCCTCCCCCGGGCTCTGGGTAGTGAGATCCGATGTCTAGCCTTCTCTGGGTAGTGAGATCCGATGTATAACCATCTCTGGGTAGTGAGATCCGATGTCTAGCTCTCTCTGGGTAGTGGGATCCGATGTATAGCCCTCTCTGGGTAGTGAGATCCGATGTCTGGCCCTCTCTGGGTAGTGGGATCCGATGTATAGCCCTCTCTGGGTAGTGAGAACCGATGTATAGACCTCTCTGGGTAGTGAGATTCGATGTCTAGCCTTTTCTACGTAGTGAGATCCCATGTCTAACCTTCTCTGGGTAGTGAGATCCGTTGTCTGGCCCTCCCTGGGTAGTGAGATCCGTTGTCTGGCCCTCTCTGGATAGTGAGAACCGATGTCTGGCAGTCTCTGGGTAGTGAGATCCTATGTCTGGCCCTCTCTGGATAGTGAGAACCGATGTCTGGCAGTCTCTGGGTAGTGAGATCCGTTGTCTGGCCCTCTCTGGATAGTGAGAACCGATGTCTGGCAGTCTCTGGGTAGTGAGATCCTATGTCTGGCCTTGTCTGGATAATGAGATCCGATGTCTAGCTCTCTCTGGATAGTGAGATCCGATGTCTAGCCTTCTCTGGGTTGTGAGATCCGATGTCTGACCCTTTCTGGGTAGTGAGATCGTTTGTCTAGACCTCTCTGGGTAGTAAGATCCGATGTCTAGCCCTCTATGGGTAGTGAGATCTGATGTCTAGCCCACTCGGAGTAGTGAGATCTGATGTCTGTCCTTCTCTGGTAGTGATATCGTATGTCGGACCCTCTTTGGGTAGTGAGATCCGATGTCTAGCCCTCTCTGGGTAGTGAGATCGTATGTCTAGCCCTCTCTGGGTAGTGAGATCCGATGTCTAGCCCTCTCTGGGTAGTGAGCTCGTATGTCTGGCCATCTCTGGGTAGTGAGATCCGATGTCTGACCCTCTCTGGGTAGTGAGGTCGTATGTCTGGCCCTCTCTGGGTAGTGAGATCCGATGTCTGGCTCTCTCTGGGTAGTGAGCTCGTATATTTGGCCTTCATTTGATAGTGAGCTCGTATGTCTAGCCCTCTCTTGGTAGTGAGATCGTATGACTAGCCCTCTCTGGGTAGTGAGACCGTATGTCTAGCTCTCTCTGGGTAGTGAGATTGTATGTCTAGCCCTCTCTGGGTAGTGAGATCGCATGTCTAGCCTTTTTTGGGTATTGAGATCGTATGTCTAGCCCTCTCTGGGTAGTAAGATGGTATGTTTAAACTTCTCTGGGTAGTGAGATCGTATGTCTGGCCTCTCTGGGTAGTGAGATCCGAAATCTATCCCACTTTGGGTGGTGAGATCGTATGTCTGGCACTGTCTGGGTAGTGAGATCGTATGTTTAACCCTCTGGGTAGTGAGATCGTATGTTTAACCCTCTGGTAGTGAGATCGTATGACTACCCCTCTCTGGGTAGTAAGATGGTATGTTTAAATTTCTCTGGGTAATGAGATCGTATGTCTGGCCTTTCTGGGTAGTGAGATCCGATGTCTAGCCCACTTTGGGTAGTGAGATCGTATGTTTAACCCTCTGGGTAGTGAGATCGTATGTTTAACTCTCTGGGTAGTGAGATCGTATGTCTAGCCCTCTGGGTAGTGAGATCGTATGTTTAACCCTCTGGGTAGTGAGATCGTATGTCTGGCACTGTCTGGGTAGTGAGATCGTATGTTTAACCCTCTGGGTAGTGAGATCGTATGTTTAACTCTCTGGATAGTGAGATCGTATGTTTAGCTCTCTGGGTAGTGAGATCGTATGTCTAGCCCTCTGGGTAGTGAGATCGTATGTTTAACCCTCTGGGTAGTGAGATCGTATGTTTAACTCTCTGGGTAGTGAGATCGTATGTTTAACCCTCTGGGTAGTGAGATCGTATGTTTAACCCTCTGGGTAGTGAGATCGTATGTCTAACCCTCTGGGTAGTGAGATCGTATGTATAACCCTCTGGGTAGTGAGATCGTATGTTTAACCCTCTGAGTAGTGAGATCGTATGTTTAACCCTCTCTGTGGAGTGAGATCGTATGTTTAACCCTCCCTGGGTAGTGAGATCGTATGTTTAACTCTCTCTGGGTAGTGAGATCGTATGTTTAACCCTCTGGGTAGTAAGATCGTATGTTTAACCCTCTCTGTGGAGTGAGATCGTATGTTTAACCCTCCCTGGGTGGTGAGATCTTATGTCTAGTCCTTTTGGGTAGTGAGATCGTATGTTTAACCCTCTCTGAATAGTGAGATCGTATGTCTAGCCCTCTCTGGGTAGTGAGATCGCATGTCTAGCCCTTTTTGGGTATTGAAATCGTATGTCTAGCCCCATCTGGGTATTGAGATCGCATGTCTAGCCCTTTTTGGGTATTGAGATCGTATGTCTAGCCTCTCTGGGTAGTGAGATGTCTAGCCCTCTCTGGTTAGTGGGATCGCATGTCTAGCCCTCTCTAGTTAGTGGGATCGCATGTCTAGCCCGCTCTTGTTAGTGGGATCGCATGTCTAGTCCTCTCTGGGTTGTGAGATCGTATGTTTAACCCTCTGGGTAGTGAGATCGTATGTTTAACCCTCTTTGAGTAGTGAGATCGTATGTCTAGCCCTCTCTGGGTAGTGAGATCGTATGTTTAACCCTCTCTGAGTAGTGAGATCGTATGTTTAACCCTCTCTGAGTAGTGAGATCGTATGTCTAGCCCTCTATGAGTAGTGAGGTCGTATGTTTAACCCTCTCTGAGTAGTGAGATCGTATGTCTAGCCCTCTCTGGGTAGTGAGATCGTATGTTTAACCGTCTCTGAGTAGTGAGATCGTATGTCTAGCCTTCTCTGGGTAGTGAGATCGTATGTCTAGCCATCTCTGCGTAGTGAGATCGTATGTTTAACCCTCTCTGAGTAGTGAGATCGTATGTCTAGCCTTCTCTGGGTAGTGAGATTGTTTGTCTAGCCCTCTCTGGGTAGTGAGATCGCATGTCTAGCCCTTTTTGGGTATTGAGATCGTATGTCTAGCCCTCTCTGGGTAGTGAGATGTCTAGCCTTTTCTGGGTAGTGAGATGTCTAGCCCTCTCTGGTTAGTGGGATCGCATGTATAGCCATCTCTGGGTAGTGAGATCGTATGTCTAGCCTCTCTAGTTAGTGAGATCGTATGTCTAGCCATCTCTGGGTAGTGAGATCGATTGTCTAGCCCTCTCTGGAAGGTGGGATCGTATGTCTAGCCATCTCTGGGTAGTGAGATCGTATGTCTAGCCCTCTCTAGTTAGTGAGATCGTATGTCTAGCCCTCTCTGGTTAGTGGGATCGTATGTCTAGCCCTCTCTAGTTAGTGGGATCGTATGTCTAGCCCTCTCTAGTTAGTGGGATCGCATGTCTAGCCCTCTCTAGTTAGTGAGATCGTTTTTCTAGACCTCCCTGGGTAGTGAGATCGTATGTCTAGCCCTCTGTGAGTAGTGGAATCGTATGTCTAGCCCTCTGTGGGTAGTGGGATCTTATGTCTAGACCTCCCTGGGTAGTGGGATCGTATGTCTAGCCCTCTCTGGGTAGTGAGATCGTATGTCTAGCCCTCTGTGGGTAGTGAGATCGTATGTCTAGCCCTCTCTGGGTAGTGAGATCGTATGTCTAGCCCTCTCTCGGTAGTGAGATCGTATGTCTAGCCCTCTCTGGTTAGTGAGATCGTATGTCTAGCCCTCTGTGAGTAGTGAGATCGTATGTCTAGCCCTCTGTGAGTAGTGAGATCGTATGTCTAGTCCTCTGTGAGTAGTGAGATCGTATGTCTAGCCCTCTCTGGTTAGTGAGATCGTATGTCTACCCCTCTCTGGTTAGTGGGATCGTATGTCTAGCCCTCTCTGGTTAGTGAGATCGTATGTCTAGCCCTCTCTGGTTAGTGAGATCGTATGTCTAGCCCTCTCTGGTTAGTGAGATCGTATGTCTAGCCCTCTCTGAGTAGTGAGATCGTATGCCTAGCCCTCTGTGAGTAGTGAGATCGTATGTCTAGCCCTCTGTGAGTAGTGAGATCGTATGTCTAGCCCTCTGTGAGTAGTGAGATCGTATGCCTAGCCCTCTGTGAGTAGTGAGGTCGTATGTCTAGCCCTCTGTGAGTAGAGATCTTATGCCTAGCCCTCTGTGAGTAGTGAGATCGTATGTCTAGCACTCTCTGTTTAGTGAGATCGTATGCCTAGCCCTCTGTGAGTAGTGAGATCGTATGTCTAGCCCTCTCTGGTTAGTGAGATCGTATGCCTAGCCCTCTGTGAGTAGTGAGATCGTATGTCTAGCCCTCTCTGGTTAGTGAGATCGTATATCTACCCCTCTCTGGTTAGTGGGATCGTATGTCTACCCCTCTCTGGTTAGTGAGATCGTATGTCTAGCCCTCTCTGGGTTGTGAGATCGTATGTCTAGCCCTCTCTGGGTAGTGAGATCGTATGTCTAGCCCTCTCTGGGTAGTGAGATCGTATGTCTAGCCCTCTCTGGGTAGTGAGATCGTATGTCTAGCTCTCTCTGGGTAGTGAGATCGCATGTCTAGCCCTCTCTGGGTAGTGAGATAGCATGTTTAGCCCTCTCTGGGTAATGAGATAGCATGTTTAGCCCTCTCTGGGTAGTGAGATAGCATGTTTAGCCCTCTCTGGGTAGTGAGATAGCATGTTTAGCCCTCTCTGGGTAGTGAGATAGCATGTCTAGCCCTCTCTGGGTAGTGAGATAGCATGTTTAGCCCTCTCTGGGTAGTGAGATAGCATGTTTAGCCCTCTCTGGGTAGTGAGATAGCATGTTTAGCCCTCTCTGGGTAGTGAGATAGCATGTTTAGCCCTCTCTGGGTAGTGAGATAGCATGTTTAGCCCTCTCTGGGTAGTGAGATAGCATGTTTAGCCCTCTCTGGGTAGTGAGATAGCATGTTTAGCCCTCTCTGGGTAGTGAGATAGCATGTTTAGCCCTCTCTGGGTAGTGAGTTAGCATGTCTAGCCCTCTCTGGGTAGTGAGATAGCATGTTTAGCCCTCTCTGGGTAGTGAGATAGCATGTTTAGCCCTCTCTGGGTAGTGAGATAGCATGTTTAGCCCTCTCTGGGTAGTGAGATAGCATGTTTAGCCCTCTCTGGGTAGTGAGATAGCATGTTTAGCCCTCTCTGGGTAGTGAGATAGCATGTTTAGCCCTCTCTGGGTAGTGAGATAGCATGTTTAGCCCTCTCTGGGTAGTGAGATAGCATGTTTAGCCCTCTCTGGGTAGTGAGATAGCATGTTTAGCCCTCTCTGGGTAGTGAGATAGCATGTTTAGCCCTCTCTGGGTAGTGAGATAGCATGTTTAGCCCTCTCTGTGTAGTGAGATAGCATGTTTAGCCCTCTCTGGGTAGTGAGATAGCATGTTTAGCCCTCTCTGGGTAGTGAGATAGCATGTTTAGCCCTCTCTGGGTAGTGAGATAGCATGTTTAGCCCTCTCTGGGTAGTGAGATAGCATGTTTAGCCCTCTCTGGGTATTGAGATAGCATGTTTAGCCCTCTCTGGGTATTGAGATAGTATGTTTAGCCCTCTCTGGGTATTGAGATAGCATGTTTAGCCCTCTCTGGGTAGTGAGATAGCATGTTTAGCCCTCTCTGGGTATTGAGATAGCATGTTTAGCCCTCTCTGGGTATTGAGATAGCATGTTTAGCCCTCTCTGGGTATTGAGATAGCATGTTTAGCCCTCTCTGGGTATTGAGATAGCATGTTTAGCCCTCTCTGGGTAGTGAGATAGCATGTTTAGCCCTCTCTGGGTAGTGAGATAGCATGTTTAGCCCTCTCTGGGTATTGAGATAGCATGCTTAGCCCTCTCTGGGTATTGAGATAGCATGTTTAGCCCTCTCTGGGTATTGAGATAGCATGTTTAGCCCTCTCTGGGTATTGAGATAGCATGTTTAGCCCTCTCTGGGTATTGAGATAGCATGTTTAGCCCTCTCTGGGTAGTGAGATAGCATGTTTAGCCCTCTCTGGGTAGTGAGATAGCATGTTTAGCCCTCTCTGGGTAGTGAGATAGCATGTTTAGCCCACTCAGAAAACGGGGAAATAAAGAAGGTTCTGTAGCGCACTAGTGCACGTATCTTTAATCGGCGTCTTAGCTCGTGATTTTCCACCCATATGTGCTCGGCCGTCTACCAAGAAGATATTCGGAGACTACTGGATAGTGTCGCTCCATGCATTGAAACTCACGATGCGAGGCGGCATTCCTCGCTTTCCCATAGTACTACCATGGTACGACATTTCTGCCAGTGTCTGGGTCAACCGCGCGGGGGCGGTATTTTCTAACCACGTGTACAATTCACACCGCTTCCAGCGGGAATCGAACACGGGTTGTCTTAGCATCGGCAGCCCAGTCGGTTGGTTTTCACAACTAGGCTACTGAGGCCCGCCCCTGTGGAGAGTAGCGACGATTAATAGTAGACTAAGAAGAGCTTACAAAACTACACTAATGATAGTACTAAAGAACTGTTATATTATTTTGTAAAGGAGAGATATAAGCCTGTTGCTTATAGACAGACAGACAGACTGACAAACAGACTGACAGACAGACATTGAGACATATAGATAGATAGATAGATAGACAGACAGAGAAATAGATAGATAGATAGATAGATAGATAGATAGATAGATAGATAGATAGATAGATAGATAGATAGATAGATAGATAGATAGATAGATAGATAGATAGATAGATAGATAGATAGATAGATAGATAGATAGATAGATAGATAGATAGATAGATAGATAGATAGATAGATTTAATAAGTCCTTGGTCATTTCCGCTTCCAGTCATTTGTACGTAACACAAGCCAACTGCTTGATAAATAATTTCGTTTGTATTTCGGTTGTAGGTTCAAACCCCGTCTGCACCTTTGGGACTGTTATTTCCCTCTACGGCAACCATCCCCTGGTCTCAGCAGTGAGGCCCGGCTTGAAGCGTCAATTACTCATCGATGGAAAAAAATTGGAGCACATACGAAGACGGAGATCTGCCTGTGCGGCGAGGAACCCCTGTGCACGGGCTGCGAGAGGGAAAAAACATATTAACATGCAAAATGTAGTTCCTAGTATCTGGGGACATCGACTGGCGTGGACGCTGACGAACGCCAAAAAAAAGAAGCTATAATTCAGTGCTCTTCAAATTGTTCAGCAGAGCCCATGTGCTCCACATTAGGGGCTCCGCAGACATTATTATCATCATTATCAAGTGCCATGCCAGGAGTAGGTGATGTTTCTCCAACAAACCTCTATCCACAGTTAAAAAAAAAAAAGTAAAGTACCTCCGTCACGCCAAGTGGCGTATAGGGAATATGGTGTTAGTGACCATAAATTTTACAGGCACATGATTTTTGGGGTAATGTGGTTGGTATTACGCCCGTGCCGCTTTACTTTCCCAGAAAAAAAAATCCGGTACCCATTTGAGGCTGGGTGAACCAGGAAGCCGTCGATCTGGATCGAACCCTACCTCTTGTCCTTTCTACCCACAGTGTAACTCATCTACCCACAGTGTCACTCATCTACCCACAGTGTAACTCATCTACCCACAGTGTCACTCATCTACCCACTGTGTAACTCATCTACCCACAGTGTAACTCATCTACCCACATTGTAACTCATCTACCCACAGTGTAACTCATCTACCCACAGTGTAACTCATCTACCCACAGTGTCACTCATCTACCCACAGTGTAACTCATCTACCCACAGTGTAACTCATCTACCCACAGTGTAACTCATCTACCCACAGTGTAACTCATCTACCCACAGTGTAACTCATCTACCCACAGTGTCACTCATCTACCCACAGTGTCACTCATCTACCCACAGTGTCACTCATCTACCCACAGTGTAACTCATCTACCCACAGTGTAACTCATCTACCCACAGTGTCACTCATCTACCCACAGTGTAACTCATCTACCCACAGTGTAACTCATCTACCACAGTGTCACTCATCTACCCACAGTGTAACTCATCTACCCACAGTGTCACTCATCTACCCACAGTGTAACTCATCTACCCACAGTGTAACTCATCTACCCACAGTGTCACTCATCTACCCACAGTGTAACTCATCTACCCACAGTGTCACTCATCTACCCACAGTGTAACTCATCTACCCACAGTGTAACTCATCTACCCACAGTGTAACTCATCAACTTCACTTCTGTTGTACCACAATGTCATCATCATCATCGCGTGCCGTCTCCGCATCGAAGGTTGGCTACCAAGGAGCGCCATTCCACTCTGTCTCTTGCTTTGATGGTGCAGATTGTCATAGGCTGATCTGTCCATCTTTTGATGTTACTCGTCCATGTTAGTCTTGGTCTGACTCTGCCTCTTTTACCTTGTATTTTCCCTTCCAATATTACTTTTATTAGACTGTTGTGTCTTTTAACATGCCCCCAAAATTTCTTTTGTCTTGTTCTAATTGTGTTTAGATGTTATATTTTCATTTTTAATTGTTTTAGGACTTCATCGTTTCTTTTCTTTTCCTTCCATCCAATTCTACCTATTCTTTATATATCCTCATTTAAAGGCTTCAATTCTCTGTTCTGTTTTCTTGTCTAATGTCCATGTTTCTACACCATATAGGAATGTTGAGAAGAGATAACATTTCACAATGTTAACTTCTCTAATATTATTTCTCTATATCGCCCACGATCTCTATTTCCCTCTTGTCATTGGAGATTTGTAAAACAAGAATACACAGTAGACAAGAAGGTCTTGCGAGTTTTAATTCATTCTACGTTAAAAAAAAAAAAGGTAAAGTACCCCCGTCACGCCAAGTGGCGTATAAGGAATATGGTGTTAGTGACCATAAATTTTACAGACCTTCGGCACATGATTTTTGGGGTAATGTGGTCGGTATTACACCTGTGGCGCTTTACTTTCCCAGAAAAAAATCCGGTACCCATTAAAGGCTGGGTGAACCGAAAGCCGTCGGTTGGGATCGAACCCTACGTCTTGTCCTTTGTAGTCCAGTTCACTACCCACTGAGCTATCGCGGCTCCCTAATTCCTTTCACGACTACCAACTTAAGTGAGACCGGGTTTTCAGCATTGACAGCCATCAAAACCAGATACAGATCACATCTGGACACTGAAAGAGAGAGATTAGAATAGCAGTTTCCAAACTAGTGCCTCCAGATTTGAATCTTTTTCCAGATTTGAGTTTTAAGACTGGTCTTTTTAATTTATACACAAAACGTTCGTTTATTTACCTCCATAATAAATCATCATCACGTGCCTCGGTAGCCTAGTTGGGAAAACCACCCGACTGGACTACCGACGTTCGGACAACCCGTGTTCGATTCCCGCTGGAAACAGTGTGAATTGTACTCGTGGTTGGAAAAAAAAAATACCCCCACGGTCGACCCAGCCGTTGGCAGAAATGGGTATCAGGGTATTATCCTGGGAAGGTGAGGAATGTCGCTTCGCATCTGAGTTTCGATGCTTGAGGCTACACTATACAGAAATCTCCGAACATTTCTGGATAGACGGCCGAGCACATATGGGTGTAAACTCGCATGCTAAGACGCCGGTTCAAGTCTCGTACTTTACCTTTACCTTTACAGATCACACCTGGACGCTGAAAGAGAGAGAGATTAGAATAGCAGTTTCCAAACTAGTGCCACCAGATTTGAAGACCTAATGAGGATGATACAAGCTCATACTTCCCATTGACTTTGTTACAGGATACAAATATTACAGCGTGAGTTGGTTTAGTTATATTTTTAATTTCAATTACAAAAATAAGACTGGTCTTTTTATTTTATACACAAAACGTTTGTTTATTTACCTCCACAATAAATCATCATCACGTGCCATACTGGTTGGCGTAGGCGATCATGTCCTTCCACAATCTTCTATCTACAGTGCATCGTATCAGTTCTTTTGTTGACTGTTTAACATGCCATGACACCAAGCTATCCAGTATTTTCTCCCAAGTATCTCACCACAAAGGAGTTAAGGCAAAGAAATGCAAATGAATGCATACAAATGCGAAGCTGCAGTAAAGCTGAATGCGAGGAAAAATTGAAAAAAAAAAGAAAAAATGGTATGTTAGAAGCTTTACGTGATTAGTAGACGACACAGATTCGAACGACGTTTCGGCCCAATAGGCCTTCAGCAGGAACAAACAAAACACACACACACACACACTCACGGATATGTAAGTAAAACTAATCCTACATAGCTAACTAGTAACGAAACATCCAAAACAAAAATAATCGAAATATGTTAAAGAAAATAAAAATGGCTAGTGATGATAGTGATCACAACAATGATAACAACGCTGTAGATGGAAAACATACTCGTACAATACCGCTGCTACTTAATGTTTGTATGTCGTCCTAAGTGTTTACTTTAGTATATATATATATATACATCTTAGGTTAGACCGTTTACTAGACTGCCTTTTTTGTATTATCCTTTAGTACTAGTATTTAGCTACAGGTGTTGCAGTTGCTTTTAGCTACAAGTGTTTTTCTTCTAGTTAACTACATGTGTTGTTGTATTTAGCTACATGTGTTGTTGTATTTAACTACAGGTGTTCTTGATGTATTTAGCTACATGTGATGCTGTTGTATTTAGCTAAATGTGTTGTTGTTGTATTTAGCTACATGTGTTGTTGTTGTATTTAACTACATGTGTTGTTATTGTATTTAGCTACATGTGTTTTTGTTGTATTTAGCAACATGTGTTATTGTTGTATTTAGATACATGTGTTGTTGTTGTATTTAGCAACATGTGTTGTTATTGTTGTATTTAGCTAAATGTGTTGTTGTATTTAGCTACATGTGTTGTTGTTGTTGTTGTTGTATTTAGCTACATGTGTTGTTATTGTATTTAGCAACATGTGTTGTTGTTGTATTTAGCTACATGTGTTGTTATTGTATTTAGTAACATGTGTTTTTGTTGTAATTAGCAACATGTGTTGTTGTTGTATTTAGCTACATGTGTTGTTGTTGTGTTTAGCTATATATGTTGTTGTTGTAGTTAGCTACAGGTGTTCTTGTTGTATTTAGCTACATGTGTTGTTATTGTATTTAGCTACATGTGTTGTTGTTGTATTTAACTAAATGTGTTGTTGTTGTTGTTGTATTTGGCTACAGGCGTTGTTGTTGTATTTAGCTACATGTGTTGTTGTATTTAACTACATGTGTTGTTGTTGTATTCAGCAACATGTGTTGTTGTCGTATTTAGCTACATATGTTATTGTCGTATTTAGCTACATATGTTGTTGTTGTATTTAGCAACATGTGTTGTTGTCGTATTTAGGAACATGTGTTGTTGTCGTATTTAGCTACATGTGTTTTGCTGTATTTAGCAACATGTGTTGTTGTCGTATTTAGCTACATGTATTGTTGTTTTATTAAGCTACATGTACTGTTTTTGTATTTTGCTACATGTGTTGTTGTTGTATTAAGCTACATGTGATGTTGTTCTATTTAGCTATATGTGTTGTTGTTGTATTTAGCTACAGGTGTTGTTGTTGTCGTATTTAGCTACAGGTGTTGTTGTTGTCGTATTTAGCAACATGAGTTGTTGTTGTATTTAGCTACATGTGTTGTTGTTGTATTTAGCTACATGTGTTGTTGTTGTATTTAGCAACATGTGTTGTTGTTGTTGTATTTAGCTATAAGTGTTGTTTTTGTATTTAGCTACATGTGTTGTTGTTGTATTTAGCTACATGTGATGTTGTTGTATTTAGCTATATGTGTTGTTGTTGTATTTAGCTACAGGTGTTGTTGTCGTATTTAGCTACAGGTGTTGTTGTTGTATTCAGCAACATGTGTTGTTGTTGTTGTATTTGGCAACATGTGTTGTTGTATTTAGCTACATGTGTTGTTGTTGTATTTAGCAACATGTGTTGTTGTTGTATTTTGCTACATGTGATTTTGTTGTATTTAGTTACAGGTGTTCTTGTTGTATTTTGCTACATGTGATGTTGTTTTATTGAGTTACAGGTGATGTTGTTGTATTTTGCTACAGGTTTTGTTGTTGTATTTAGCTACAGGTTTTGTTGCTGTATTTAGCTACAGGTGATATTGTTTTATTTAGTTGCAGGTGATGTTGTTGTATTTGGCTACAGGTTTTGTTGTTGTATTTAGCTACAGGTTTTATTGTTGTATTTAGCTACAGGTGATATTGTTTTATTTAGTTGCATGTGATGTTGTTGTTTTTAGCTACAGGTGTTGTTGTTGTATTTAGTTGCAGGTGATGTTGTTGTATTTAGCTGCAAGTGTTGTTGTTGTATTTAGTTGCAGATGATGTTGTTGTATTTAGCTACAAGTGCTGTTGTTTTATTTAGCTACAGGTGTTATTGTTCCCTGATACACTAAAAAAAGTAAAAAGTTAAGTACCCCCGTCACGCCAAGTGGCGTATATGGAATATAGTGTTAGTGACCATACATTTTACAGACCTTCGGCACATGATTTTTGGGGTAGTGTGGTCGGTATTACGACGGGAATATATTGTGACAACTGGGAAAATTGAGGGACGAAGAGATAGAGGGAAGCAAAGAGAAAAGATACCAGACAGCTTAAGAGAATGGCTTTTGCAGAAGTTCAACAACGGAAATGATAAATAACTGTCCAGATTGAAATTTGTGGAGATACATGATCACCTACGCCAGCAGGTCCGGTACGTGATGATGATGATGATGATGTTTATCTCCACCCTAAATGACAAACGAGGACATTTTGGAAGAGGCAAACACAAAAAGGGAGTTGCTATAAGAACATCAGGAAGCTACAATCGACATTTTTTTGAGCACATCGGTTATTTGTTTATGGAAGGCCCTGGTATCACTGCAAACTAATTAAAATCCATAATTGCTCAACCGCCCGTGCCAGCGTAATCATCCGAATCTCATCTCCCAAACAAAGAAAGGTAACTGTAGTCCCCATTGTATCAGTCTCAGCACACGCCAAAAGACATAAGGCGAAACCGCGCAGAAAGTGAACACAGCCAACTGTTCCCTGTCATACGATATCATCATTCATCGTAAACAATTGGAATATCGAAACATGATCAAAACGGATGAGACACACAGCTCACGGTGTGCACAGAGCACTTAACTCAGTAGCTCCTGCAACAAGCCGGACTTGGAATATGAGGAAACTGCAACAAGGAACACTTTTCATGCATAGCCTTCAATTGTTCCCGCCGCCTATCCACCATATACCGGAAGTTCACGCCCTCTTACATCGGTTCTATGGTGTAATTTTTTGCGTCTGAGCTAATCAACTGATCCAGTTAGCAAAGTTCGCCGATGGTGACAGGTTGTAGTCACCTCAATGTTCTTCATTGTCACTAATCAATGAAAGACGGAGTGGGGTTATGTACATGACTTGTCAGCATCAGTGAGGCTCCCGGAAGTTCGTGATAGTTAGGAAGGTCTTATAGTCTGTTGTTTGATGTGTGATGGTGATGGTCTAATCATCAACTAATTACTACATCAATCTCGGGCAGATGGTGCTCGTAAACCTGGGAGGGCAGACCATCAAAGGGCAGAATCCCCCTACAGAAAAGACAATCTGCTGCCTTGCAGGAAGATGGGGGACAATCAAAGGCTAAGAAAAGCAAACCTGAATAAAATGCTGGCTGAAATCGGATGCACTGGGCCACTGGCGCAGAACACAGTGCAACGTTTTAACAAGTAATCAATCAGACTGGATCTAACCGACTCTAATTATGATAGAAACTACCGCTGACCGGAGAGGCTTCAAGAAACAGCTGAATATACAGACAGCTGACTTCATGAGAGAGTCTGGAATCCTACTCTGATTGGGTCTTGATCACACAGAGAGAGAGAGAGAGAGAGAGAGAGAGCTAGAGAGAGAGAGAGAGAGAGAGCACATCATGAGAATAGGAAAGTTGAAATACTTGGATATCAGGGACAGAGAAGTTCTATAATTTTAGTTCATTAGAAGAACTTTTTATTATATTGTAGTTCTTTAGAAGACCATTTTATTATATTGTAGTTCATTAGAAGAACTTTTTATTATATTGTAGTTCTTTAGAAGACCATTTTATTATATTGTAGTTCATTAGAAGAACTTTTTATTATATTGTAGTTCTTTAGAAGACAATTTTATTATATTGTAGTTCTTTAGAAGAACTTTTTATTATATTGTAGTTCTTTAGAAGACCATTTTATTATATTGTAGTTCTTTAGAAGACCATTTTATTATATTGTAGTTCATTAGAAGAACTTTTTATTATATTGTAGTTCTTTAGAAGACCATTTTATTATATTGTAGTTCATTAGAAGAACTTTTTATTATATTGTAGTTCTTTAGAAGACCATTTTATTATATTGTAGTTCATTAGAAGAACTTTTTATTATATTGTAGTTCTTTAGAAGACAATTTTATTATATTGTAGTTCTTTAGAAGAACTTTTTATTATATTGTAGTTCTTTAGAAGACCATTTTATTATATTGTAGTTCTTTAGAAGACCATTTTATTATATTGTAGTTCATTAGAAGAACTTTTTATTATATTGTAGTTCTTTAGAAGACCATTTTATTATATTGTAGTTCATTAGAAGAACTTTTTATTATATTGTAGTTCTTTAGAATACAATTTTATTATATTGTAGTTCTTTAGAAGAACTTTTTATTATATTGTAGTTCTTTAGAAGACCATTTTATTATATTGTAGTTCTTTAGAAGAACTTTTAATTATATTGTAGTTCTTTAGAAGACCATTTTATTATATTGTAGTTCTTTAGAAGAACTTTTTATTATAGTGTAGTTCTTTAGAAGAACTTTTTATTATATTGTAGTTCTTTAGAAGACCATTTTATTATATTGTAGTTCTTTAGAAGAACTTTTTATTATATTGTAGTTCTTTAGAAGACCATTTTATTATATTGTAGTTCTTTAGAAGAACTTTTTATTATATTGTAGTTCTTTAGAAGAACTTTTTATTATATTGTAGTTATTTAGAAGAACTTATTATTATATTGTAGTTCTTTATAAGAACTTTTTATTATATTGTAGTTCTTTAGAAGAACTTTTTATTATATTGTTGTTCTTTAGAAGAACTTATTACATTCGAGCTCATTAGAAGAACTTATTACAAGAAAATGAGTTATTAAATGTTACGTAGAGCCAGTCTTAACATATGGATGCGAATCATGGACAATAGGACAACAGACAAGAAAATCACTGGAGTCTGTAGAAATGTGGTTTTACAGAAGAATGTTGAGAGTACCATGGACAGCTAAGAAGAGTAATGAAGACGTTCTGAAAGAGAACAAAGCAAAAGAGAACTAATTTCCAATATTAGAAAGAAACAATCATCATTTTTTGGCCATGTAATGAGAAGGGAACAGCTGGAATATATTGTAACAACTGGGAAAATTGAGGGACGAAGAGATATGAGGGTAGCAAAGAGAAAAAATAACAGCGAGCTTAAGAGAATGGCTTGGCAGAAGGTCAACAACAGAAAGGATAAATAGCTGCCGAGGTCGAAAGTTGTGGAAAGAAATGATCACCTACACCATCAGGCTAGGTACTTGATGATGATTACATCCTAGTTCATTAGAAGAACTTATTACATCCTAGTTCATTAGAAGAACTTATTACATCCTAGTTCATTAGAAGAACTTATTACATCCTGGTTCATTAGAAGAACTTATTACATCCTAGTTCATTAGAAGAACTTATTACATCCTGGTTAATTAGAAGAACGTATTACATCCTAGTTCATTAGAAGAACTTATTACATGCTGGTTCATTAGAAGAACTTATTACATCCTAGTTCATTAGAAGAACTTATTACATCCTAGTTCATTAGAAGAACTTATTACATCCTAGTTCATTAGAAGAACTTATTACATCCTGGTTCATTAGAAGAACTTATTACATCCTGGTTCATTAGAAGAACTTATTACATCCTGGTTCATTAGAAGAACTTATTACATCCTGGTTCATTAGAAGAACTATTACATCCTAGTTCATTAGAAGAACTTATTACATCCTGGTTCATTAGAAGAACTTATTACATCCTGGTTCATTAGAAGAACTTATTACATCCTAGTTCATTAGAAGAACTTATTACATCCTGGTTTATTAGAAGAACTTATTACATCCTAGTTCATTAGAAGAACTTATTACATCCTGGTTCATTAGAAGAACTTATTACATCCTGGTTCATTAGAAGAACTTATTACATCCTAGTTCATTAGAAGAACTTATTACATCCTAGTTCATTAGAAGAACTTATTACATCCTGGTTCATTAGAAGAACTTATTACATCCTGGTTCATTAGAAGAACTTATTACATCCTGGTTCATTAGAAGAACTTATTACATCCTAGTTCATTAGAACAACTTATTACATCCTGGTTCATTAGAAGAACTTATTACATCCTGGTTCATTAGAAGAACTTATTACATCCTGGTTCATTAGAAGAACTTATTACATCCTGGTTCATTAGAAGAACTTATTACATCCTGGTTCATTAGAAGAACTTATTACATCCTGGTTCATTAGAAGAACTTATTACATCCTAGTTCATTAGAAGAACTTATTACATCCTGGTTCATTAGAAGAATTTATTACATCCTAGTTCATTAGAAGAACTTATTACATCCTGGTTCATTAGAAGAACTTATTACATCCTGGTTCATTAGAAGAACTTATTACATCCTGGTTCATTAGAAGAACTTATTACATCCTGGTTCATTAGAAGAACTTATTACATCCTGGTTCATTAGAAGAACTTATTACATCCTGGTTCATTAGAAGAACTTATTACATCCTAGTTCATTAGAAGAACTTATTACATCCTGGTTCATTAGAAGAACTTATTACATCCTGGTTCATTAGAAGAACTTATTACATCCTGGTTCATTAGAAGAACTTATTACATCCTAGTTCATTAGAAGAACTTGTGATTACAATCTAATTTATTAGAAGAACTTGTGATTACAATCTAATTTATTAGAAGAACTTGTGTGATTACAATCTAATTTATTAAGAAGAGCTTGTGATTACAATCTAATTTATTAAGAAGAGCTTGTGATTACAATCTAATTTATTAAGAAGAGCTTGTGATTACAATCTAATTTATTAAGAAGAGCTTGTGATTACAATCTAATTTATTAAGAAGAGAGAAGTCACTAGTTAACGTGCGAGTCATAGCATGGAAAACAGTCAACAACAACATTGATGAGATGAGTTATGAACCGCGAAAGTTGAGGACAGACACGATCGCCTATCACAGCAGGCGCATGATGATGATCTTAAAGCAAACGAGCACTGGCTTCATCTTTATCATTCTCTTCGCCGGTGTTTCTCATCGGGAGGGGAAAATGTCTTCATAAAATGTTTGTTTTACGATTCAGTGGATTGTAATCAACTGAGGGTAACTTTACACGGAAATACTGGCAGTAGGATTCGGGCTGCTATTAAAATGCAATTTTAAGATTAAAACAACGACTGTGCAACATCATCATCATTATTGAATGCCGTCTCCGCATCGAAGGTTGGCTACCATGGAGCGCCATTGCACTCTTGTCTCTTGCTTTGTTGGTGCAGATTGTCACATGTTGACTTGTCCGTCTTTTGGTGTTACACGTCCATGTTAGTCTTGGTCTGCCTCTGCCTATTTTACCTTGTATTTTCCCTTCCAATATTACTTTTAGTAGGCTGTTGTGTCTTTTAACATGGCCCCAAAATTTAATTTGCCTTTTTTGAATTGTATTTGGTAGTTCTCGTTTCATATTTAGTTGTTTTAAAACTTCATCGTTTGTTTTCTTTTCCTTCCATCCAATTCTACCTATTCTTCTATATATCCACATTTCCAAGGCTTCAATTTTCTGTTCTGTTTTCTGGTCTAATGTCCATGTTTCTGCACCATACAAGAATATTGAGAAGATATAACATTTTGATATCCTTAGTTTTAGCCCTGGTGTTATTTGTTTTGAAGTTAGTATATTTTTCATGGCATTAACATTATTTTTTGCCCTGCCTATTCTTATGTTTATTTCAGTTGTACATTCTCCATGTGCAACAGGTAAGTGATAATATAGCACTTGGAAAAAATAACAAAATACTAAGATGAGTTGGCAGTGTTCCCTAGCGTTTGGCTTTTCCTGGCAAGGCGCTGTGCCACTGAGCACGGGTTCGATCCTGCTTTGGACCATATATTGTTTTTTGTTTGTTTTTGTTGTTGATTATTTTGTAATTTTTTCAGAGTGTTGTAAACATACCTCTTCTTCTGAATTGATAAGCGATAATATAACAAGTCTTAACTTGAGCCAGGAGCGTTTGTACGAGGTGACGGAGTGGTGGATGTGGTGGAGTTATTTGTTTAACAGAGAGGGTTTTGTGTGTACGAGGTGACGGAATGGTGGATGTGGTGGAGTTATTTGTTTAACAGAGAGGGTTTTGTTTGTACGAGGTGACGAAGTGGTGGATGTGGTGGAGTTATTTGTTTAACAGAGAGGGTTTTGTTTGTACGAGGTGACGGAATGGTGGATGTGGTGGAGTTATTTGTTTAACAGAGAGGGTTTTGTTTGTACGAGGTGACGGAATGGTGGATGTGGTGGAGTTATTTGTTTAACAGAGAGGGTTTTGTTTGTACGAGGTGACGGAATGGTGGATGTGGTGGAGTTATTTGTTTAACAGAGAGGGTTTTGTTTGTACGAGGTGACGGAATGGTGGATGTGGTGGAGTTATTTGTTTAACAGAGAGGGTTTTGTTTGTACGAGGTGACGGAATGGTGGATGTGGTGGAGTTATTTGTTTAACAGAGAGGGTTTTGTTTGTACGAGGTGACGGAATGGTGGATGTGGTGGAGTTATTTGTTTAACAGAGAGGGTTTTGTTTGTACGAGGTGACGGAATGGTGGATGTGGTGGAGTTATTTGTTTAACAGAGAGGGTTTTGTTTGTACGAGGTGACGGAATGGTGGATGTGGTGGAGTTATTTGTTTAACAGAGAGGGTTTTGTTTGTACGAGGTGACGGAATGGTGGATGTGGTGGAGTTATTTGTTTAACAGAGAGGGTTTTGTTTGTACGAGGTGACGGAATGGTGGATGTGGTGGAGTTATTTGTTTAACAGAGAGGGTTTTGTTTGTACGAGGTGACGGAATGGTGGATGTGGTGGAGTTATTTGTTTAACAGAGAGGGTTTTGTTTGTACGAGGTGACGGAATGGCAGAGTGGTGGATGTGGTGGAGTTATTTGTTTAACAGAGAGGGGTTTGTTTGTACGAGGTGACGGAGTGGTGGAGTGGTGGATGTGGTGGAGTTTGTTTAACAGAGAGGGTTTTGTTTGTACGAGGTGACGGAGTGGTGGATGTGGTGGAGTTATTTGTTTAACAGAGAGGGTTTTGTTTGTACGAGGTGACGGAATGGTGGATGTGGTGGAGTTATTTGTTTAACAGAGAGGGTTTTGTTTGTACGAGGTGACGGAATGGTGGATGTGGTGGAGTTATTTGTTTAACAGAGAGGGTTTTGTTTGTACGAGGTGACGGAATGGTGGATGTGGTGGAGTTATTTGTTTAACAGAGAGGGTTTTGTTTGTACGAGGTGACGGAATGGTGGATGTGGTGGATGTGGTGGAGTTTGTTTAACAGAGAGGGTTTTGTTTGTACGAGGTGACGGAATGGTGGATGTGGTGGAGTTATTTGTTTAACAGAGAGGGTTTTGTTTGTACGAGGTGACGGAATGGTGGATGTGGTGGAGTTATTTGTTTAACAGAGAGGGTTTTGTTTGTACGAGGTGACGGAATGGTGGATGTGGTGGAGTTATTTGTTTAACAGAGAGGGTTTTGTTTGTACGAGGTGACGGAATGGTGGATGTGGTGGAGTTATTTGTTTAACAGAGAGGGTTTTGTTTGTACGAGGTGACAGAATGGCAGAGTGGTGGATGTATAAAGTAAAGTAAAGAGCCCCCGTCACGCCAAGTGGCGTATAGGGAATATGGTATTAGTGACCATCAATTTTTACAGACCTTCGGCGCATGATTTTTGGGGTAATGTCGGTATTACGCGCGTGACACTTAACTTTCCCAGAAAAATCATGTACTCATTAAAGGCTGGGTGAACCGAGGATCCGTCGATCAGGATCGAACCCTACCTCTTGTCCTTTGTTATGGTTATGGCTATAGAAGACCACGGTATCACTGTAAACGAATTACGATCCATAATTGCTCAACCGTCCGTGCCAGTGGAATCATCCGAATTAATATCTCTTCTCCCAAACAAAGAAAGGTAGCTGTAGTCCCCATCATAGGAGTCTCAGCACACGCCAAATGACATAAGGCGAAACCGCACAGAAAGTGAACACCGCATCTGTTCTCTGTCTTTACGATATCATCATTCATCGTAAACAATCGGAATATCGAAACACGATCAAAACAAATGAAACGCACAGCTCAAAGTGTGCACAGAGCACTTAACTCAGTAGCTCCTGCAGCAAGCCGGACTTGGAATATGAGGAAACTGCAACAAGGAACACTTTTCTGACATAGCCTTTAATGGTTCATGCCGCCTATCCACCAGATTGACCGGAAGTTCACGTCCTCCTGAAAATGATGATCGTCATATAAAAAAAAATGTATTGCGCTTGATGATGTTAGGACATCACCTTTACTCCATATCCGAACATATGAAACACAGTTAGTCGTCGGACTATCCCCGTCACACATCAAACAACAGACTGTAAGATCTCCCTGCAATGTGAATTTGTGAAACTATGAATCCCTCTTGACTAACATGAACCTCCGGGAGTCACCCCGGTACTGTTAAGTCATGTACGAAACTCCATTCCGCCTTTCACTTTTAGCGTACGGCCGTTTTAGGGATATACAATCCGCCAAGCACATACCTCATGCACATGCTCCTCAAACTGGCGGTGCACACCTTCCTCATTAGATGGATCGCTGCGGCGCTGTTTCAAAGGAAGGTGATCTCAGATGTGGAAGTTAGTCTTCCGAGCCTACATCCATTTGTCCAGGGCTGCCACAAGGCTCACCATTGTCACCAGTTCTATTTAACGTGTACACAATAACGATCACGGAACAACAGCTGGATGGGAGGGAAAGAACAATGACTTTTGCTGATGATATTCTGGTATATCGACAGGGAAGAGACAGATATATATCCTTATCTGACGATTGACTTTCATCTTATTCCAGATTTTATCAAATCGAAAGCATTCTAGTAAACCTGCCAGATTTGAACCATTCAGAGATACACAACTTAATCAGAGGATTCTAGACTTCAAGAAAGGTAAACTTTGCCTTTACTTTCTAGACTATGGTTTCCAGGCTCATATTTCTGAACCAGCAACTACTGTAATTATATTTACCAACTGCTATTAGCACCGCGCTCGTGCGCTGCCGGGGCCCGAAATTGGAGTAAAGAATAGTGGCGCTGTTCCCTAACATGCATGTTCGTAAGAGGCGACTAAAGAGGGTTGGGCAAGGGACTGGCTGTCCTGTACTGTAAAAAAAATAAGCCGAAAAAATTAAGTTAGTCTGATCATATGACTGTGAAACATGGAGAGCAACTAAAATTACTATCATGAAGATACAGACTTTCATTAATGGATGCTTACGCATAATAAAAGGATGGAAATGGGAGGACAAAATCACTAACATAGAATTATGGAAATGTACCATTCACAATAACAATGGATAAAGAGATACAGCGAAGACAATGGCGCTGGATACACACTGCGGAAGCCAACTGAGAGTATTACACAACAGGCCCTTTTTTGGAACCCCTAGGGAAAAGATAAAGAGGAAGACCAAGGAATTCTTGGAGAAGACAGATAGAAGCAGAGATGAAGATGATAGGGAAAGCATGGAATGATCTTAAAAGAATGGCAAAAACAAAACGACTCGGAAAGTGTTTGTTGAAGACCTATGCTCCACATGGAGCTGAAAGGTAGAAGATTAGCACCAGTTTCTAAATTTAGAACGAATAGTATTTTAATAACTAACGTTCTCAATTTTTAAAAAAAATCAAATATTGACAAATTTGAGAGTTACGTGAGATGCAAAATTCAATTTGTAACTCTAAAAGTCTTTACATATGAAAAACACAACTTCTTATAAAAAGCCTTGATTTACCTGTCCCACTCATCCTTGGTGTAGCAGTGTTTACTTTATTACGTTGTTCGTTTATGTTGTTCTCTGAATGAAAGCCGCATGAAGTCTGAAACGTCACTATTTTGTTGTGTTCCTTTTTTTCTGTAAAGCTGTCATCACACCTTATAGGGGTGTACGTCACACCCCACTCATTGCTTCGTTTAATCACTTCAACATAATAAAGAAGAGGCATGCTTATTTTATTCTATTTGAAAGACATAAATTAGTAAAATTATCTAAAGTCTTCTTCTACCTTTTAGCTCCCAGTGGAGCATAGGTCTTCAACAAACACTTTCCAAGTCGTTCTGTTTTTTGCCATTCTTTTAAGATCATTCCATGTCTTCCCCATCATCTTCATCTCTGCTTCAATCTGTCTTCTCCAAGAATTCCTTGGTCTTCCTCTTTGTCTTTTCCCCTGGGGATTCCAAAAAGGGCCTGTTGTGTAATACTCTCAGTTGGCTTCCGTAGTGTGTGTCCTATCCATCGCCATCGTCTTCGCTGTATTTCTTTATCCACTGGTATTTGACCGGTACATTTCCATAATTCCACGTTAGTGACTTTGTCCTGCCATTTCCATCCCTTTATTCTGCGCAAGCATCCATTAATTAAAGTCTGTACCTTCGTGATTGTCAATTTTGTTATTCTCCATGTTTCACAGCCATATAATAGAACCGACTTAACATTGGAGTTGAAAATTTTTATTTTTGTATTTAGCCTAATTTAAAATTATCTAAAGTATTAATAGTAAACTGCTGTGCTCTGTGGGATAGGCTACACATAGAAAAGTGAACGCTAAAGTAGAAGAATGGCCACCATAAAAATACTTCACAAACGTGTTTCGTGTTTGCTGTAGCCCTTCGCGACAAACTTGGAGACCCCTGAACTGTTACAACAGGACGTGAATTCCTGGCTATTGAAATATTAATGCGCAGCGCCGAGTCACCGAGTCAGTGGTCGCGATACATTATTTATCAAAGTAGAAAGTTTGATATAAAAATACGAATTTGTTTGTGATTACTGCAGCGTCAAATACATCAACAAATAACGGCGGCTGTGGTACCCCATTAATCTACTCTACCTGTCACTTGCTGAAGAGTTCACAGCGCTGGGAGAAACTGATGACGAATATTGGGAATTCCGAGTTTTTTTTATATTTCTGGCTCTGTGATTCTTCTGTTGTAGATGAATAGATAATCAAATAATCAGCCAGCTAACTAACTAACTAACTAACTAACTAACTAACTAACTAACTAACTAACTAACTAACTAACTAACTAACTAACTAACTAACTAACTAACTAACTAACTAACTAACTAACTAACTAATTAACTAATTAACTAACTAATTAAATTAACTAACTAAGCAACTAACTAACTAACTAACTAACTAACTAACTAACTAACTAATTAACTAATTAACTAACTAACTAACTAATTAACTAACTAAGCAACTAACTAACTAACTAACTAACTAACTAACTAACTAACTAACTAATTAAATTAACTAACTAAGCAACTAACTAACTAACTAACTAACTAACTAATTAACTAATTAACTAACTAACTAACTAACTAATTAACTAACTAAGCAACTAACTAACTAACTAATTAACTAACTAACTAACTAACTAACTAACTAACTAACTAATTAACTAACTAACTAACTAACTAACTAATTAACTAATTAACTAACTAATTAAATTAACTAACTAAGCAACTAACTAACTAACTAACTAACTAACTAATTAACTAATTAACTAACTAACTAACTAATTAACTAACTAAGCAACTAACTAACTAACTAACTAACTAACTAATTAACTAACTAACTAACTAATTAACTAACTAACTAACTAACTAACTAACTAACTAACTAATTAACTAACTAACTAACTAACTAATTAACTAACTAACTAACTAACTAATTAACTAACTAACTAACTAACTAATTAAATTAACTAACTAAGCAACTAACTAACTAACTAAATAAATAACCAACTAATAAACTAACTTATTAAACTAACTAACTAAGCAATTAATTAACTAACTAACTAAATAGCCAACTAACTAACTAAGCAACTAACTAACTAACTAAAACATCAACTAACTAACTAAGCAACTAACTAACTAACTAAAACATCAACTAACTAACTAAAACATCAACTAACTAACTAAGCAACTAACTAACTAACTAAAACATCAACTAACTAACTAAGCAACTAACTAACTAACTAAATAAATAACCAACTAATAAACTAACTTATTAAACTAACTAACTAAGCAATTAATTAACTAACTAACTAAATAGCCAACTAACTAACTAAGCAACTAACTAACTAACTAAAACATCAACTAACTAACTAAGCAACTAACTAACTAACTAAAACATCAATTAACTAACTAAGCAACTAACTAACTAACTAAATAAATAACCAACTAATAAACTAACTTATTAAACTAACTAACTAAGCAATTAATTAACTAACTAACTAAATAGCCAAATAACTAACTAACTAACTAAAACATCAATTAACTAACTAAGCAACTAACTAACTAACTAAATAAATAACCAACTAATAAACTAACTTATTAAACTAACTAACTAAGCAATTAATTAACTAACTAACTAAATAGCCAACTAACTAACTAAGCAACTAACTAACTAACTAAAACATCAACTAACTAATTAAGCAACTAACTAACTAACTAAAACATCAACTAACTAACTAAAACATCAACTAACTAACTAAGCAACTAACTAACTAACTAAACATCAACTAACTAACTAAGCAACTAACTAACTAACTAAATAACTAATTAACTAACTAAATAACCAACTAACTAACTAAGCAACTAACTAACTAACTAAAACATCAACTAACTAACTAAGCAACTAACTAACTAACTAAAACATCAACTAACTAACTAAAACATCAACTAACTAACTAAGCAACTAACTAACTAACTAAATAACTAATTAACTAACTAAAACATCAACTAACTAACTAAGCAACTAACTAACTAACTAAATAACTAATTAACTAACTAAATAACCAACTAACTAACTAAGCAACTAACTAACTAACTAAAACATCAACTAACTAACTAACCAACTAAATAACTAATTAACTAACTAAATAACCAACTAACTAACTAAGCAACTAACTAAATAACCAACTAACTAACTAAGCAACTAACTAACTAACTAAAACATCAACTAACTAACTAAGCAACTAACTAACTAACTAAAACATCAACTAACTAACTAACTAACTAACTAACTAACTAAGCAACTAACTAACTAACTAAATAACTAATTAACTAACTAAATAACCAACTAACTAACTAAGCAACTAACTAACTAACTAAAACATCAACTAACTAACTAAGCAACTAACTAACTAACTAAAACATCAACTAACTAACTAAGCAACTAACTAACTAAATAACTAATTAACTAACTAAATAACCAACTAACTAACTAAGCAACTAACTAACTAACTAAAACATCAACTAACTAACTAACTAAAACATCAACTAACTAACTAAGCAACTAACTAACTAACTAAATAACTAATTAACTAACTAAATAACCAACTAACTAACTAAGCAACTAACTAACTAACTAAAACATCAACTAACTAACTAAGCAACTAACTAACTAACTAAAACATCAACTAACTAACTAAGCAACTAACTAACTAAAACATCAACTAACTAACTAAGCAACTAACTAACTAACTAAAACATCAACTAACTAACTAAGCAACTAACTAACTAAAACATCAACTAACTAACTAAGCAACTAACTAACTAAAACATCAACTAACTAACTAAGCAACTAACTAACTAACTAAAACATCAACTAACTAACTAAGCAACTAACTAACTAACTAAAACATCAACTAACTAACTAAGCAACTAACTAACCAACTAAATAACTAATTAACTAACTAACTAACTAAGCAACTAACTAAGCAACTAACTAACTAACTAAATAACCAACTAATTAACTAACTAACTAACTAACTAACTATCTAACTAACTAAATAACCAACTAACTAACTAAGCAACTAACTAACTAACTAATTAAACAACAAATTAACTAACTAAATAATCAACTAATTAACTAACTAAGCAACTAACTAAATAACTAACTAATTAACTAAGCAACTAACTAACTAACTAACTAAATAACCAACTAACTAACTAAGCAACTAACTAATTAACTAAATAACCAACTAACTAACTAAGCAACTAACTAATTAACTAAATAACCAACTAACTAACTAAGCAACTAACTAAGCAACTAACTAATTAACTAAATAACCAACTAACTAACTAAGCAACTAACTAAATAACTAACTAACTAACTAAGCTGCTAACAAACTAACTAAGCAAATAACTAACTAACTAACTAAGCAACTAACTAAGCAACTAACTAATTAACTAAATAACCAACTAACTAACTAAGCAACTAACTAAGCTGCTAACACACTAACTAAGCAACTAACTAAGCAACTAACTAAGCAACTAACTAACTAAGCAACTAACTAAGCTGCTAACACACTAACTAAGCAACTAACTAAGCAACTAACTAAGCAACTAACTAAGCTGCTAACACACTAACTAAGCAACTAACTAAGCAACTAACTAAGCAACTAACTAAGCTGCTAACACACTAACTAAGCAACTAACTAAGCAACTAACTAAGCAACTAACTAAGCAACTAACTAAGCAACTAACTAATTAACTAAATAACTAACTAACTAACAAAGCTGCTAACACACTAACTAAGCAACTAACTAACTAACTAACTAAATAATCAACTAACTAACTAAGCAACTAACTAATTAACTAAATAACCAACTAACTAACTAACTAAGCAACTAACTAATTAACTAAATAACCAACTAACTAACTAAGCAACTAACTAAGCAACTAACTAATTAACTAAATAACCAACTAACTAACTAAGCAACTAACTAAATAACTAACTAACTAACTAAGCTGCTAACACACTAACTAAGCAAATAACTAACTAACTAACTAAGCAACTAACTAAGCAACTAACTAATTAACTAAATAACCAACTAACTAACTAAGCAACTAAGCAACTAACTAATTAACTAAATAACCAACTAACTAACTAAGCAACTAACTAAGCTGCTAACACACTAACTAAGCAACTAACTAAGCAACTAACTAAGCAACTAACTAACTAAGCTGCTAACACACTAACTAAGCAACTAACTAAGCAACTAACTAAGCAACTAACTAACTAAGCTGCTAACACACTAACTAAGCAACTAACTAAGCAACTAACTAAGCAACTAACTAACTAAGCTGCTAACACACTAACTAAGCAACTAACTAAGCAACTAACTAAGCAACTAACTAAGCAACTAACTAAGCAACTAACTAAGCAACTAACTAAGCAACTAACTAAGCAACTAACTAATTAACTAAATAACTAACTAACTAACTAAGCTGCTAACACACTAACTAAGCAACTAACTAAGCAACTAACTAAGCAACTAACTAAGCAACTAACTAAGCAACTAACTAAGCAACTAACTAAGCAACTAACTAATTAACTAAATAACTTACTAACTAACTAAGCTGCTAACACACTAACTAAGCAAATAACTAACTAACTAACTAAATAATCAACTATCTAACTTATTAAACTAACTAACTAACTAACTAACTAACTAAATAACCAATTAACTAACTAATTAACTAAGTAACTAACTGACTACATAACTAACGAACTAAACTAATTAACTAACTAACTTAACTAACAAACTAACTGTCTAACTAAACTACTAACTAACGAAATAACCAACTAACTAACTAACTAACTAAGCAACTAACTGAATAAATAACTAACGAACTAAACTAATTAACTAACTAACTTAACTAACAAACTATCTAACTAAGCTACTAACTAACTAAATTAACTAACTAACTAAGCAACTAACTAACTAACTAATCTAACTAACTAAATAACCAACTAACTAACGAACTAAGCAACTAACTAACTAACTAAGTAAACTAAACTAATTAATTAACTAACTTAACTAACTAACTAACTAACCTACTAACTAAACACCCGACTAACTAACTAGCTAATTAAACAACAAAGTTACTAAACAACTACCTAACAAACTAAATAACTAACCAAACCAAACAATAATGGACTGACTATCGTTTTATTGTTTAGGTAGAGTAATGGGGGCGCTGCTAACGTCTTGCTATTTAGGTAGTGGGGTTATGGGCGCTGCTAACGTTTTTTTGTTTAGGTAGTGGGGCGCTGCTAACGTCTTGCTATATAGGTAGTGGAGTTATGGGCGCTGCTAATGTTTTTTTTGTTTAGGTAGTGGGGGACGCTGCATACGTCTTTTTGTAGTTTAGGTAGTGGGGGCGCTGCTAACGGTTTTTTGTTTAGGTAATGGGAGAGCTGGTAAAGTTTTTTGTTTAGGTAGGGGAGGGGGCGCTGCTAAGGTTTTTTTTGTTTAGATAGTAAGGGCGCTGCTAACGTTTTTTGTTTAGGTAATGGGGCGCTGCTAATGTCTTGTTTCTTTTAGGTAGTGGTAGGCGCTGCTAATGTCTTGCTTTTTGGGTAATGGTAGTCTCTGCTAATGTCTTGTTTTTTATGTAGTGGTAGGCGCTGTTAATGTCTTTTTTTTTGGTAGTGGTAGGCGCTGCTAATGTCTTGTTTTTTTTGGCTAGAGGTAGCGGTGCTAACGTCTTGTTTTTTGGGTAGACGTAGGCGCTGCTAATGTCTTGTTTTTTTGGGTAGACGTAGGCGCTGCTAATGTCTTGTTGTTTATGTAGTGAGGAGCGCTGCTAACGTCATTTTAGGTAGTGGGGGCGCTGTTAACGTCATTTTAGGTAGTGAGGAGCGCTGCTAACGTCATTTTAGGTAGTGGGGCGCTGCTAACGTCATTTTATGTAGTGACGAGCGCTGCTAACGTCATTTTATGTAGTGGGGCGCTGCTAACATCATTTTAGGTAGTGAGGAGCGCTGCTAACGTCATTTTAGGTAGTGGGGGCGCTGCTAGCGCCTTATTGTTTAGGTAGTGGGTTGGGGCGCCGCTAACGTCTTATGTTTTAGGTAGTCTAATGGGGCACTGATAACGTATTGCTGTTTAAGTAGTGGGGTAGAGGGTGCTGCTAACGTCTTGTTGTATAGGTAATGGGTTGGGGCGCTGCTAACGTCTTGAGCGCTACTTGAGTGCAGCAAAGTCAATAACAAGAACAGTAATAAGCCCATGCAGATAACGAGCCAAATAGATAGATAGATAGATAGACAGACAGATATATAGATAGATAGATAGATATATAGATAGATAGATAGATAGATAGATAGATAGACAGACAGACAGACAGACAGACAGACAGACAGACAGACAGACAGACAGACAGACAGATAGATAGACAGACAGATAGATAGATAGATAGATAGATAGATAGATAGATAGATAGATAGATAGATAGATAGATAGATAGATAGATAGATAGATAGATAGATAGATAGATAGATAGATAGATAGATAGATAGATAGATAGATAGATAGATAAATGCTGAGATCTGTTCACATGTCAGGAAACGTTCTCATTAAAAATACACCCTCGATACTTTCAGTTCCCCCACCACCCACCTCAACAGCCCCCACCTCTCCACCCACATCCACCTCCTTATCGTTTGACTATGCCTACAATGAGAACGACAGCTTTCTGGGGTATCTGGGATGGCAGACAAATATGAGAGGCAGACAGTAATAGAAATCATGAAGGTGAAAGATGTCTGCATTTATTTATTTGAGTACGCGAGTCAATGACCGATATTCTGTGCTAGAAGATGTGCACAACCCAGGTGCAAAGCTGTGCGCCCGTAAATATGCACTGTATACTGAGTGCTCTACATTTGTCTGACATGCGCAGCGAGGCTGGTTCAACTGTAGCGAGGTCTACCAGGTGCTTCCGGTTGACTTGAACATGCGCACTGTGACGTTTCTGAGAAGTGTGGCTGGAGACGCTCTCTGCTGGCATTTACTGTGACCTTGAGCTTTGGGGGTTAAGTGCAAGAGCGTAGTCGGGTGGGGTTGGGGGTGGGTTTAAGGGTGGAGTTGAACAAGTAGAGAAGGTGAGAGGGAGAAAGAGAGAAAGAGAGAGAGGAGAAAATGAGTGAGTGAGAGACAGGATGAGCACGGAATGGACAGACAGATAGATAGATAGATAGATAGATAGATAGATAGATAGATAGATAGATAGATAGATAGGTAGGTAGGTAGGTAGGTAGGTAGGTAGGTAGGTAGGTAGGTAGGTAGATAGGTAGGTAAGTAGGTAGGTAGATAGATAGATAGATAGATAGGTAGGTAGGTAGTTAGGTAGGTGGGTAGCTAGATAGATAGATAGATAGATAGACAGACAGACAGACAGACAGACAGACAGACAGATAGATAGATAGATAGATAGATAGATAGATAGATAGATAGATAGATAGATAGATAGACAGACAGACAGACAGACAGACAGACAGACAGACAGACAGACAGACAGACAGACAGACAGACAGACGGACGGACGGACGGACGGACAGACGGATGACTTGATGGATTAAACATAAATAGATAGATAGATTCTGCTATAGAAATCAAGGAAGCGTTTAGTGCAGCACTCTTGTCTATGACCGGTCCATAAGAATGACATTTCCTAACACTTAGAGTCATACACCTTCACAGAGAAAAGATGTTTGCATATGTTGCTCTAGCGTATGTTGTTATAGGGTATGTTGTTAAAGCGTGTTTTGTTCTATCGTGGGATAAAAGGCTTGAAGAGGTTCTTTGATTTTTCTTGATTTCCTTAAACTGTAGGGTACTTGCCCTGTTGTCGTTGGATAATGGGGTTGAAGGTCAGTCATTTGTAGTGTCTGGTGAATAGGTCTCGGGAGCCGCGATAGCTCAGTGGTTAGTGAACTGGACTACAAAGGACAAGAGGTAGGGTTCGATCCCAACCTACTGCACCGGGTTCACCCAGCCTTTAATGGGCACCGGTTTGTTTTTTTCTTTGGAAAGTAAAGTGGCACGGGCGAAATACCGACCACATTACCCAAAAAATCATGTGCTGAAGGTCTGTAATATTTATGGTCACTAACACCATATTCTCTATACGCCACTCGGCGTGACGGGGGTACTTTAGTTATTTTATTTACTTTGTACACAAATCTAACTACATGGCGATAATATGCTAGATACACAAGAAAGGAAATAAAAAAAGGTCACTTCCCTGTGGTCCAGAGCGTGGTCAGCTTCTGAATGAACTAAAATAAGTAGGCGGGATGACCAGCTATATATCTCACTGACCAGGCAGTCAGGCCAGAAGACGGAAAGGTTCTCAAAATATGGGGAGGAGGGTACAAGATACGTATCAACTGTGTATATCTAACTGTGTGTGTGTGAACAACGAACAGATGAGTAAAAAAAGCATGTGTACCTAACCCAGTGGCGTGGACTGGTTTTGGGGTCCGGGTTACCGCTGACATAATAAATAAAAACATACACTATATTCAGTAGGCTAACATAAAGTAATATTTGCTAATGACATCACTACATTTTAAATTACTTACATATTTATATGTAAACTCTATCCGTCTTGTTTGGGACGAAAATGTCTTGATGACTTTGTCATTGAAAGTACTGTTGGGTTGGTTTCTAAGTTTCTGAGGGAATGATTTCTCAATGGACATTAATGCCAAACCAAATAAGCGTTCTTGTGTCTGAGTTGAGCGACAATAAGATTTGATTCTCCTGAGAGCAGAAAAAGTTCCTTCTACAGATGCTGATGCGGATAAAGTAGTTATAAATAGCTAAGGAAGTTCGGTAATCAGACATAGTTTCACTTCCACTTTGTGACGATTCTGATTGGCTAGAGCTAAAAATAATCAATGAAACCGCATTAGTGCAGAGGTTTCTTTGCCGTATAATTTTGACGGGAACTTTTGAATGCCAAAGTCGTTAAAACACATGGTCCGAATAGAGGAAAAATGTACCGCTGGCTAATAGCGGTTTCAATGTAGTTTCGGTTTCATTCACAAACGTTATAGTGGCCAGAGGAAAACCTTGCTTTAATAAATGCAAATCAAAGCAAATAAATCATATTGGCCTACGAAATGTGTAATAGAATATTCGAAAATTTGTAATATAATTAATTATCATTTCCTTTTGTATTTCGTTAATATGTTCAGGCTAAAGGTGGTCGTTGCGGTATTATAGAGAATAGGCCACTGACCTAACCATACATACGTACAAGCATAAATCCATATATATAAGTAAAGTAAAGAGCCCCCGTCACGCCAAGTGCTTATAGGGAATATGGTGTTAGCGACCATAAATTTTACAGACCTTCAGCACATGATTTTGTAGGTAATGTGGTCGGTATTACGTCCGATTAGCTTTAATTTCCCAGAAAAAAATCCGGTACCAATTAAAGGCTGTGTGAACCCAAAAGCCGTCGCAATAGCAGGCTCGACGCACCATCAGAGGACTAAGACCTAGCAGTTCTACCCCCTCGTGGTCTCCTCTAGTAACAGTCTGTGTCAAAACAGGCTGGCTAGCAGAAGCTAGGATCGCCGTGTTCCCTGTAGTGGTGGCTCTTACTGATATAGAAGACCTAGTATTGTAGTACCTCTAGATAGGATAAGTCACGCAGGCTGGCTAACAGAAGCTAGGATCGCCGTGTTCCTGTAGTGGTGACTCTTACTGATATAGAAGACCTAGTATTGTAGTACCTCTAGATAGGATAAGTCACGCAGGCTGGCTAACAGAAGCTAGGATCGCCGTGTTCCTGTAGTGGTGACTCTTACTGATATAGAAGACCTAGTATTGTAGTACCTTTAAATAGGATAAGTCACGCAGGCTGGCTAACAGAAGCTAGGATCGCCGTGTTCCCTGTAGTGGTGACTCTTACTGATATAGAAGACCTAGTATTGTAGTACCTTTAAATAGGATAAGTCACGCAGGCTGGCTAACAGAAGCTAGGATCGCCGTGTTCCCTGTAGTGGTGACTCTTACTGATATAGAAGACCTAGTATTGTAGTACCTTTAAATAGGATAAGTCACACAGGCTGGCTAGCAGAAGTTAGGATCGCCGTGTTCCCTGTAGTGGTGGCTCTTACTGATATAGAAGACCTAGTATTGTAGTACCTCTAAATAGGATAAGTCACACAGGCTGGCTAACAGAAGCTAGGATCGCCGTGTTCCCTGTAGTTGTGGCTCTTATTGATATAGAAGATCTAGTAGTGCAGTACCTCTAGACAGGATAAGTCACACATGCTGGCTAACAGAAGCTAGGATCGCCGTGTTCCTTGAAGTTGTGGCTCTTACTGATATAGAAGACCTAGTATTGTAGTACCTCTAGATAGGATAAATCACACATGCTAGCTAACAGAAGCTAGGACCACCGTGTTCCCTGTAGTGGTGGCTCTTACTGATATAGAAGACCTAGTATTGTAGTACCTCTAGATAGGATAAATCACACATGCTAGCTAACAGAAGCTAGGACCACCGTGTTCCCTGTAGTGGTGGCTCTTACTGATATAGAAGACCTAGTAGTGCAGTACCTCTAGACAGGATAAGTCACACAGGCTGGCTAACAGAAGTTAGGATCGCCGTGTTCCTGTAGTGGTGGCTCTTACTGATATAGAAGACCCATTATTTTAGTACCTCTGGTCTGGACTAGTAGTTTCCCAGCATAGCCTGGGTCAGACGAACTCTATCTTCTCCAGTAAGAGCCGGAAGGTCAAGAAAGCCAACACGACCCTCTACATCGTTGAGTAAAAGGGCACCCTGCCCCCATCAACTCGTGCACTTGCATCAACACCAACCACTTCTTTTGTTTTGGCTCATTTAATCTGGATGCCTGTTCTCCAAAGTAGACGCCATCGTCTTTTTCTTTCCCCTCGCAGATACCACATTCAACTCTATAGCTGATTCTCGTGTATCGCTAACAAATGTTAACACAAAACACATGTATACCTGTCCCGTGTATCCATGCACGATATCAAGTGAGATTTAACAGACATTAGCTAACACCTGATTGGTCTATTGGCAAGTTAGATTAAACCAATCATTTTTTATCCTAAGGGAGTTAATTCTCCGGGTCAGTTAATTAAGAAGGAATTAATTCTAAGGGCAGGTAATTTACCTCTTAATCAGGGATGTTACTTTACTTCATTTTTCTCATTTTTGCTGCCTTGCAGCGTCGAGGAATGTTCGATATTGTATAGATTCGTGCATGGTGAACATCGGGATACCTCCTGGGAAGATGAGAGGAGACAAATAATAATAAATGAATATTATTGCCGCGATAGCTCAGTGATTAGTGAACTGGACTACAAAGGACAAGAGGTAGGGTTCGATCCCAACAGATGGCTTCCGGTTCACCCAGCCTTTAATGGGTACCGGATTTTTTTCTTCTGGGAAAGTAAAGCGGCACGGGCGTAATACCAACCACATTATCCCAAAAATCATGTGACGAAGGTCTGTAAAATGTATGGTCACTAACACCATATTTCCTATACGTCACTTGGCATGAGGGGGCTCTTTACTTTTTATTTTTTGCTTTTATTATTGTGGGGGAGGGGGGATTTTCGAGGCGATAGATCAGCCAATCATTTCATGGAAAGAGGTTGTTTAAAGCACTCGGAAAAAAATCACAAATAATCAACAACAAAAAAACAAACAAACAAACAACAATAGATGGACCGAAGCAGGATCGAACCTGTACTCCTCAACACAGGTCCTTGCCACGAGAAACCAAACACTAGAGCACACGACCAACTCAGATACCTAACAAAATAGCTGTCATTGAAGAGGGAGGAACAGAAAATGATACCAAAATAAGGATATCAAAAGCAAGAGGAGCTTTTACTGGGAAACATATGGAAATCCAAAGAAACTAGGTTAAATACAAAATTTAACATTTTCAACTCCAATGTTAACTCATTCCTATTATATGGCTGTGAAACATGGAGAACAAGAAAATTGACAATCATGAAGATACAGACTTTCATTAATGGATGCTTTACGCAGAATAAAAGGATGGACATCTTCTTCTTCTACCTTTTTAGCTCCCAGTGGAGCATAGGTCTTCAACAAACACTTTCCAAGTCGTTCTGTTTTTTGCAATTCTTTTAAGATCATTCCATGTCTTCCCCATCATCTTCATCTCTGCTTCAATCTGTCTTCTCCAAGAATTCCTTGGTCTTCCTCTTTGTCTTTTCCCCTGGGGATTCCAAAAAAGGGCCTGTTGTGTAATACTCTCAGTTGGTTTCCGTAGTGTGTGTCCTATCCATCGCCATCGTCTTCGCTGTATTTCTTTATCCACTGGTATTTGACCAGTACATTTCCATAATTCCACGTTAGTGACTTTGTCCTGCCATTTCCATCCCTTTATTCTGCGCAAGCATCCATTAATGAAAGTCTGTACCTTCGTGATTGTCAATTTTGTTATTCTCCATGTTTCACAGCCATATAATAGAACCGACTTAACATTGGAGTTGAAAATTTGTATTTTTGTATTTAGCCTAATTTCTTTGGATTTCCATATGTTTCCCAGTGCAATGAAAGCTCCTCTTGCTTTTGATATCCTTATTTTGGTATCGTTTCTGTTCCTCCCTCTTTATCTATATTACTGCCCAGATATATATAAGATTGTACGTCTAGTAGAGGTATTTCTCCTAGTTTTATTTGGTTATTGCCAACTGCATTAATTCTCATAATGTTGGTCTTATCTCTATTAATCTTTAGTCCTAGCTGTTGTGATCTCTCATCTAATATACTCATTTTATCTTGCATCTGTGGTGGCTGTGTGATAGGAGAGCTATGTCATCAGCAAAGTCTAAATCATCAAGTTGTTTGGTCAGTGACCACTGGATCCCATTCTGTTGTTTTGAGTTATTTTCATAATCCAATCTATGGCCAGTAGAAAGAGAAATGGAGACAGAAGGCATCCTTGCCTTACTCCTGTTCTTATTTCAAATGCTTCTGTAAGCTGTCCTTCATGCACCACACTACATTTTGTTCCTTCATACATTGTTTTTATCAGGTTAATAAACTTTATGGGGATTCCATAATGACTCAGCAACTTCCAAAGCATTCTTCTGTCTAAACTATCAAATGCCTTTTCGTAATCTATGAATCCAATATAAAGTGGGGATTTTAGTTCTAAACTTTGTTCAACTATTATACGTAGAGTAGTTATTTGATCAGCACATGATCTGTTCTTCCTAAAACCTGCTTGTTCATCTCTCAAGTGTTTCTCTATAGCCTCTTTTAGTCTCTCCAGAATGATTCTGCCTAATATTTTTCCTGGCACTGATAGTAGCATAATTCCCCTATAATTTGTGCACTCCTGTAAACTTCCTTTCTTTGGTAGTTTGATCATATAACCTTCTCTCCAGTCTTTAGGTATTTCTTCCCTCTCCCAAATTTTATCCAATAGATTATGTAACATCTTGGTAGAGGTGATAATATCTGCTTTGATGGCTTCCGAAGGAATTTCATCTGGTCCTGTGGCTTTACCATCTTTTAATAGTTTGATGGCTTTCATTATTTCTTCTTTGCTTGGTTTTCCGCAGTTAACGTGTAATTCTTCTTCTGCTGGTAGTATATCTGGAGGATTATTTGAGCCGGGTCTGTTCAAAAGTTCTTCAAAGTGCTCCTTCCATCTCTCCATTTGTTCCCTTATATTACTAAGCAGATTTCCTTTCTTATCTTTGATAAAGGTGTTGATCTGTTTGTATTTTCCACCTAATTTCTTTGTGCTGTTGTACAGTTCTTTCATATTCCCTTTATTTGCTGCTTCTTCTGCCTCTTTAGCTAATTCATCTATATATTTCCTCTTATCCCTTTTAATGCATCTTCTCACTTCTTGTTCACCTCTGTGTAAGCTTCCTGTGTCTTGGCTTTATTACTTCTTGTTTTGCTTTATTTATGTCTGCTTTCTTGTTCTTTCTTTCTTTAATTTTATCCAGGGTCTCTGCTGTCATCCATGCCTTATTCTGGCGTTCTCTTTTCCCCAGTGTTTCTTCGCATGTCTCTTTCCATATATTTTTTACCTATTTCCAATGATCTTCTATATTTATTGTATTTTCTAGTTGTTGGAGGACTTGGTATTTGTTTGATATTGTGACTGCGAATTTATCTTTAATTCCTTGTTCTTTAAGAAACCCTACATTGAAATACTTTCTGCCCTTATTCGTTGTAGTATACCTTTTTAATTTAATTTTAAGTTTGGCTAACAGAAGATGATGATCAGAAGCTATATCTGCCCCTCTATATACTTTTACATCCTGTAAGGATGACTTAAACTTATTATTAATACATATGTGATCAATTTGGTTTTCCGTTCTATGATCTGGTGACATCCATGTAGCTTTGTGTATTCTTTTATGTTGGAATATTGTTCCTCCTAGGCTCATTTGATTAAGGGCGCAGAAATTCACAAATATCTCTCCATTCTCGTTTATATCTCCAAGTCCATGTTTTCCCATAATCTCTTCGAAGCCTCTGTTGTCTGATCCTACCTTAGCATTTAGGTCTCCCATCAAGATTATAATATCCTTGGCTCGTCTTGCATCCATCTGGCATTGTAGCTGTTTATAAAAATCATCTTTAACTGAGTCATCTTTATCGTTGGTTGGTGCATAGCATTGTATAATGTGTAATTTTATTTTGTTTTGGTTGTTCTAATGTTGCTCTCACCAGTCTTGGTCCCACTGCCTCCCATTCTATTAGTGTCTTCTGTGCATTCTTTGATAGCATTATAGCTACCCCTTCGCTATGTTGTGCTCCTGGTTCCTGGTGTCCTGATGATAAAATCATCTCCCTGTATTCAATTTTATTCTCTCCGCTCCCAGCCATCTTGTTTCACACATTCCCAGAATATCTATCTTGTAGTTGGTCATCTCTGCTGCCACTTGTGCCGCTTTTCCCTGTTCGTTAAGGGTACGAACATTCCAGGTGCCAATTCTGGATGATTTCCTGGTAGACAAAGGGTGAGTCGGCAACCCGGACTCCCTATGGCTTTCTCCGGATTGCGTCATACATCTCTTAGACAGAGAGCCCTTCTCTTTCCTGGTTGACGGATTTACTTTATCTTTCTTTGACTTGTTCATGTTTGTGAAGTTTTTTCGGCTTATTTTTTTACAGTATGGGATAGCCAGTCCCATGCCTAACCCTCCTTTCTCGCCTCTTACGAACATGCCTGGTAGGGTACAGCGCCGCTATTCTTTACTTCCCTTTCGGGCCCCGGCAGCGCACAGGCGAAAAGGATGGACATGGCAGGACAAAATTACTAACATAGAATTATGGAAATGTACCAACCCGAGGGTTGTTGGGGTACCACTGACAGACATAGTCAACCCGAGGGTTGTTGGGGTACCACTGACAGACATAGTCAACCCGAGGGTTGTTGGGGTACCACTGACAGACATAGTCAACCCGAGGGTTGTTGGGGTACCACTGACAGACATAGTCAACCCGAGGGTTGTTGGGGCACCACTGACAGACATAGTCAACCCGAGGGTTGTTGGGGCAACACTGACAGACATTATCAACCCGAGGGTTGTTGGGGTACCACTGACAGACATAGTCAACCCGAGGGTTGTTGGGGCACCACTTACAGACATAGTCAACCCGAGGGTTGTTGGGGCAACACTGACAGACATTATCAACCCGAGGGTTGTTGGGGCACCACTGACAGAATTAGTCAACCCGAGGGTCGTTGGGGCACCACTGACAGAATTAGTCAACCCGAGGGTTGTTGAGGCACCACTGACAGACTTAGCCAACCCGAGGGTCGTTGAGGCACCACTGACAGACTTAGCCAACCCGAGGGTCGTTGAGGCACCACTGACAGACTTAGCCAACCCGAGGGTCGTTGAGGCACCACTGACAGACTTAGCCAACCCGAGGGTCGTTGAGGCACCACTGACAGACTTAGCCAACCGGAGGGTTGTTGGGGCACCACTGACAGAATTAGTCAACCCGAGGGTCGTTGGGGCACCACTGACAGAATTAGTCAACCCGAGGGTTGTTGGGGCACCACTGACAGAATTAGCCAACCCGAGGGTTGTTGGGGCACCACTGACAGACATAATTAACCCGAGGGTTGTTGGGGCACCACTGACAGACATAATTAACCCGAGGGTTGTTGGGGCACCACTGACAGAATTAGTCAACCCGAGGGTTGTTGGGGCACCACTGACAGAATTAGTCAACCCGAGGGTTGTTGGGGCACCACTGACAGAATTAGTCAACGCGAGGGTTGTTGGGGCACCACTGACAGAATTAGTCAACCCGAGGGTCGTTGAGGAACCACTGACAGAATTAGTCAACCCGAGGGTTGTTGGGGCACCACTGACAGAATTAGCCAACCCGAGGGTCGTTGAGGCACCACTGACAGAATTAGTCAACCCGAGGGTTGTTGGGGCAACACTGACAGACTTAGTCAACCCGAGGGTCGTTGAGGCACCACTGACAGAATTAGCCAACCCGAGGGTTGTTGGGGCACCACTGACAGAAATAGCCAACCCGAGGGTCGTTGAGGCACCACCGACAGAATTAGCCAACCCGAGGGTTGTTGGGGCAACACTGACAGACTTAGTCAACCCGAGGGTTGTTGGGGCAACACTGACAGACATAATCAACCCGAGGGTTGTTGGGGCAACACTGACAGACATAATCATCCCGAGGGTTGTTGGGGCAACACTGACAGAATTAGTCAACCCGAGGGTCGTTGAGGCAACACTGACAGACATAATCAACCCGAGGGTTGTTGGGGCAACACTGACAGACATAATCAACCCGAGGGTTGTTGGGGCAACACTGACAGACATAATCAACCCGAGGGTTGTTGGGGCAACACTGACAGAATTAGTCAACCCGAGGGTCGTTGAGGCAACACTGACAGACATAATCAACCCGAGGGTTGTTGGGGCAACACTGACAGACATAATCAACCCGAGGGTCGTTGAGGCACCACTGACAGAATTAGTCAAGCCGAGGGTCGTTGAGGCAACACTGACAGACATAATCAACCCGAGGGTTGTTGGGGCAACACTGACAGACATAATCAACCCGAGGGTCGTTGAGGCACCACTGACAGAATTAGTCAACCCGAGGGTCGTTGAGGCAACACTGACAGACATAATCAACCCGAGGGTCGTTGAGGCACCACTGACAGAATTAGTCAACCCGAGGGTCGTTGAGGCAACACTGACAGAATTAGTCAACCCGAGGGTTGTTGAGGCAACACTGACAGACTTAGTCAAGCCGAGGGTCGTTGAGGCACCACTGACAGAATTAGTCAACCCGAGGGTCGTTGAGGCAACACTGACAGAATTAGTCAACCCGAGGTCGTTGAGGCAACACTGACAGACTTAGTCAAGCCGAGGGTCGTTGAGGCAACACTGACAGACTTAGTCAAGCCGAGGGTCGTTGAGCCAACACTGACAGAATTAGTCAACCCGAGGGTCGTTGAGGCAACACTGACAGACTTAGTCAAGCCGAGGGTCGTTGAGGCAACACTGACAGAATTAGTCAACCCGAGGGTCGTTGAGGCAACACTGACAGACTTAGTCAAGCCGAGGGTCGTTGAGGCAACACTGACAGACTTAGTCAAGCCGAGGTTCGTTGAGGCAACACTGACAGAATTAGTCAACCGGAGGGTTGTTGAGGCAACACTGACAGACTTAGTCAAGCCGAGGGTCGTTGAGGCAACACTGACAGAATTAGTCAAGCCGAGGGTCGTTGAGGCAACACTGACAGACATAATCAACCCGAGGGTTGTTGGGGCAACACTGACAGACATAATCAACCCGAGGGTCGTTGAGGCACCACTGACAGACATAATCAACCCGAGGTTGTTGGGGCACCACTGACAGACATTATCAACCCGAGGGTTGTTGGGGAACCACTGACAGACATTATCAACCCAAGGGTTGTTGGGGCACCACTGACAGACATAATCAACCCGAGGGTTTTTGGGGCACCACTGACAGAATTAGTCAACCCGAGGGTCGTTGAGGCAACACTGACAGAATTAGTCAACCCGAGGGTTGTTGAGGCACCACTGACAGAATTAGTCAACCCGAGGGTTGTTGAGGCACCACTGACAGAATTAGTCAAGCCGAGGGTCGTTGAGGCACCACTGACAGAATTAGTCAAGCCGAGGGTCGTTGAGGCAACACTGACAGAATTAGTCAACCCGAGGGTCGTTGAGGCAACACTGACAGAATTAGTCAAGCCGAGGGTCGTTGAGGCAACACTGACAGAATTAGTCAACCCGAGGGTCGTTGAGGCAACACTGACAGAATTAGTCAAGCCGAGGGTCGTTGAGGCAACACTGACAGAATTAGTCAACCCGAGGGTCGTTGAGGCACCACTGACAGAATTAGTCAACCCGAGGGTCGTTGAGGCAACACTGACAGAATTAGTCAAGCCGAGGGTCGTTGAGGCAACACTGACAGAATTAGTCAACCCGAGGGTTGTTGAGGCAACACTGACAGAATTAGTCAAGCCGAGGGTCGGTGAGGCAACACTGACAGAATTAGTCAACCCGAGGGTCGTTGAGGCAACACTGACAGAATTAGTCAACCCGAGGGTTTGTGAGGCACCACTGACAGAATTAGTCAACCCGATGGTTGTTGAGGCAACACTGACAGACTTAGCCAACCTGAGGGTTGTTGAGGCAACACTGACAGAATTAGTCAACCCGAGGGTTGTTGAGGCAACACTGACAGAATTAGTCAAGCCGAGGGTTGTTAAGGCAACACTGACAGACTTAGTCAACCCGAGGGTCGTTGAGGCAACACTGACGGAATTAGTCACCCCGAGGGTTGTTGAGGCAACACTGACAGAATTAGTCAAGCCGAGGGTCGTTGAGGCAACACTGACAGAATTAGTCAACCCGAGGTTCGTTGAGGCAACACTGCTAGACTTAGTCAACCCGAGGGTTGTTGGGGCACCACTGACAGAATTAGCCAACCCGAGGGTTGTTGGGGCACCACTGACAGACATAATTAACCCGAGGGTTGTTGGGGCACCACTGACAGACATAATTAACCCGAGGGTTGTTGGGGCACCACTGACAGACATAATTAACCCGAGGGTTGTTGGGGCACCACTGACAGAATTAGCCAACCCGAGGGTTGTTGGAGCACCACTGACAGAATTAGTCAACCCGAGGGTTGTTGAGGCACCACTGACAGAATTAGCCAACCCGAGGGTTGTTGGGGCACCACTGACAGAATTAGTCAACCCGAGGGTTGTTGGGGCACCACTGACAGAATTAGTCAACCCGAGGGTCGTTGAGGCACCACTGACAGAATTAGTCAACCCGGGGTTGTTGGAGCACCACTGACAGAATTAGTCAACCAGGGGGTTGTTGGGGCACCACTGACAGAATTAGTCAACCCGGGGGTTGTTGGAGCACCACTGACAGACATAATTAACCCGAGGGTTGTTGGGGCACCACTGACAGACATAATCAACCCGAGGGTTGTTGGGGCACCACTGACAGACATAATCACATCGAGGGTTGTTGGGGCACCACTGACAGACATAATCAACCCGAGGGTTGTTGGAGCACCACTGACAGACATAATCAACCCGAGGGTTGTTGGGGCACCACTGACAGACATAATCAACCCGAGGGTTGTTGGAGCACCACTGACAGACATAATCAACCGAGGGTTGTTGGGGCACCACTGACAGACATAATTAACCCGAGGGTTGTTGGGGCACCACTGACAGACATAATCAACCCGAGGGTTGTTGGGGCACCACTGACAGACATAATCAACCCGAGGGTTGTTGGGGCACCGCTGACAGACATAATCAACCCGAGGGTTGTTGGGGCACCGCTGACAGACGTAGTCAACATTAACTGTTTCTCCCAAAGTTCAGTAATTCCCTGGGGCACTATCAATTCTCAAATCTTTCTTACCATCTCTTATTCCACCCACCTCCCTTCCCACACCCCCCCCCCTAACCTTTCACAGTTCCCTGCAGCATAGTATGACCAGTCGGAACACGTGACCAAGCCATCTCATTTTTCGTTTCTTCACAAATGTCAGAAGATCATCGAGTTCTTTGTCTTCTTCTACCTTTCAGCTCCCTGTGGAGCATAGGTCTTCAACAAACACTTTCAGCTCCCTGTGGAGCATAGGTCTTCAACAAACACTTTCAGCTCCCTGTGCAGCATAGGTCTTCAACAAACACTTTCAGCTCCCTGTGGAGCATAGGTCTTCAACAAACACTTTCAGCTCCCTGTGGAGCATAGGTCTTCAACAAACACTTTCAGCTCCCTGTGGAGCATAGGTCTTCAACAAACAATTTCAGCTCCCTGTGGAGCATAGGTCTTCAACAAACACTTTCAGCTCCCTGTGGAGCATAGGTCTTCAACAAACACTTTCAGCTCCCTGCGGAGCATAGGTCTTCAACAAACACTTTCAGCTCCCTGTGGAGCATAGGTCTTCAACAAACACTTTCAGCTCCCTGTGGAGCATAGGTCTTCAACAAACAATTTCAGCTCCCTGTGGAGCATAGGTCTTCAACAAACACTTTCAGCTCCCTGTGGAGCATAGGTCTTCAACAAACACTTTCAGCTCCCTGCGGAGCATAGGTCTTCAACAAACACTTTCAGCTCCCTGTGGAGCATAGGTCTTCAACAAACACTTTCAGCTCCCTGTGGAGCATAGGTCTTCAACAAACAATTTCAGCTCCCTGTGGAGCATAGGTCTTCAACAAACACTTTCAGCTCCCTGTGGAGCATAGGTCTTCAACAAACACTTTCAGCTCCCTGTGGAGCATAGGTCTTCAACAAACACCTTCAGCTCCCTGTGGAGCATAGGTCTTCAAGAAACACTTTCACCTTCCTGTGGAGCATAGGTCTTCAACAAACACTTTCAGCTTCCTGTGGAGCATAGGTCTTCAACAAACACTTTCAGCTTCCTGTGGAACATAGGTCTTCAACAAACACTTTCAGCTCCCTGTGGAGCATAGGTCTTCAACAAACACTTTCAGATCCCTGTGGAGCATAGGTCTTCAACAAACACTTTCAGCTTCATGTGGAGCATATGTTTTCAACAAACACTTTCAGCTCCCTGTGGAGCATAGGTCTTCAACAAACACTTTCAGCTTCCTGTGGAGCATATGTTTTCAACAAACACTTTCAGCTTCCTGTGGAGCATATGTTTTCAACAAACACTTTCAGCTTCCTGTGGAGCATAGGTCTTCAACAAACACTTTCAGCTTCCTGTGGAGCATAGGTCTTCAACAAACACTTTCAGCTTCCTGTGGAGCATAGGTCTTCAACAAACACTTTCAGCTTCCTGTGGAGCATAGGTCTTCAACAAACACTTTCAGCTTCCTGTGGAGCATATGTCTTCAACAAACACTTTCAGCTCCCTGTGGAGCATAGGTCTTCAACAAACACTTTCAGCTTCCTGTGGAGCATAGGTCTTCAACAAACACTTTCAGCTCCCTGTGGAGCATAGGTCTTCAACAAACACTTTCAGCTCCCTGTGGAGCATAGGTCTTCAACAAACACTTTCAGCTTCCTGTGGAGCATAGGTCTTCAACAAACACTTTCAGCTTCCTGTGGAGCATAGGTCTTCAACAAACACTTTCAGCTCCCTGTGGAGCATAGGTCTTCAACAAACACTTTCAGCTCCCTGTGGAGCATAGGTCTTCAACAAACACTTTCAGCTCCCTGTGGAGCATAGGTCTTCAACAAACACTTTCAGCTCCCTGTGGAGCATAGGTCTTCAACAAACACTTTCAGCTCCCTGTGGAGCATAGGTCTTCAACAAACACTTTCAGCTCCCCGTGGAGCATAGGTCTTCAACAAACACTTTCAGCTCCCTGTGGAGCATAGGTCTGCAACAAACACTTTCAGCTCCCAGTGGAGCATAGGTCTTCAACAAACACTTTCAGCTCCCTGTGGAGCATAGGTCTTCAACAAACACTTTCAGCTCCCTGTGGAGCATATGTTTTCAACAAACACTTTCAGCTTCCTGTGGAGCATAAGCTTTCAACAAACACTTTCAGCTCCCTGTGGAGCATATGTTTTCAACAAATACTCTCCAAGTCGTTCTGTTTTTTGCCGTTCTTCTGAGATCATTCCATGTTTTCCCCATCATCTTCATCTCTGCTTCTATCTGTCTTCTCCAAGAATTCCTTGGCTTCCTCTTTGTCTTTTTCCCTGGGGATTCCAAAAAGGGCTGTTGTGTAATACTCTCAGTTGGCTTCTGTAGTGTGTGTCCTATCCAGCGCCATCGTCTTCGCTGTATCTCTTTATCCACTGGTATTTGACTGGTCCATTTCCATAATTCTCTGTTATTGAATTTGTCCTGCCATTTCCATCCTTTTATCCTGCGTAAGCATCCATTAATGAAAGTTTATATCTTCCTGATTGTCAATTTTGCTGTTCTCCATGTTTCCCAATTATATAATAGTACTGACTTAACATTGGAGTTGAACATTTTATTTTTGTACTTAACCTAATTTCTTTGGACTTCCATATGTTTCCCAGTGCAATGAAAGCTCCTCTTGCTTTTGATATCCTGATTTTGGTACCATTTTCTGTTCCTACCTCTTTATCTGAGGGGAGCCGCGATAGCTCAGTGGTTAGTGAACTGGATTACAAAGGACAAGGGGTAGGGTTCTATACCAACCGATGGCTTCCGGGTTCACCCAACCTTAAATGGGTACCGGATTTTTTTTTTTTTTGGGGGGGAAGTAAAGCAGCACGGGCGTAATACCGACCACACTACCCCAAAAATCATGTGCTGAAGGTGTGTAAAATTTATGGTCACTAACACCATATTTACCTATACGCCACTTGGCGTGACGGGGGTACTTACTTTTTTTTTTACCTCTTTATCTATATTATTGCCCAGATATATAATATCACAAAGTCAGAAGATCAGCGTGTACACCGATTACTTGTTACATTCTTTTGCGATATATATATATATATTTTTTTTTTTTATTTGAGATACAATCTAAGTAAGAGATGTTCGAAACATTACGATAACATCTTGTATACATAGCTTCTTCTTTTCTGCTGTAGCCCTGCAGTAAGTGTCCTTGTTTTGTTTGTGTAAAAATAATGATCTCTTTTGTTTAATATTACATGTGCGTTCCTTTGTATTACTGCCATTTGTTTATTCGTGTTTCTTTTTTCGGTCTTCGGAGTTTCCCTATTTCCTGTTTTTGTAGCTTCTTATTTTCCCCATTTTTTATAGACTATTTCGGTCTTAGGAATTTCCCTATTTCCGGCTTTTTTTTAGCTTCATATTTCCCCATTTTTTATAGACTATTTAGGTCTTCGGAGTTTCCCTATTTCCTGTTTTTTGTATCTTCGTATTTTCCCCATTTTTGAAAGACTATTTCGGTCTTCAGAGTTACCCAGTTCCTGTTTGTGTACTTCGTATCCCCCCCCCCTTCCCCCTATTTATTTATAGACCATTTCGTAGACCTCCCATTTTAAGATCATTATCAGCACTAGCAGCTGTCTGCGAACTATGTGTCAGTACGTGTCATGTCAGTGTCACGACCTAGTGGATGCCCCCAGTTTACGGCCTGACGGTCTCGCCTCTGCAGTCAACAGCCGAAGCATGGGCATTCCGCCTAATTGAGAATGCAGTTGGTTTGGTTATTTATATAAATGTCAGAATAAAAAAAACAAAACAATTATACCATTTAGTTGCAAATGCAGTTAGTTTGGTTAATCGACCATCTCAAAATAAACAATATTCAGTCTAAATTGGAATACATTTGGTTCCGTTAGCCACATTTATGGAAAACCAGAATTAGAAACGACACTATAAGAGAAAGAGCAAGAATTGAACCAATCTTAAGCTACATACAGAAACAACAAATAAACTGGTTTACCCATCTAGAAAGAGTCCCGACTTACCGTACAAAGCATATATTAAACGAGGAGAAGAGCAAGAGGCAGACCCAGAGTAAGAATGACAGACAACATCAAAAAAATGTTACAACATCGCTAGACAATGAGGGAAGCCTCCTGAAGGCGAGAACCAGAACTTTATATCTCCCTCGACACGAGCGCGGGTACTAGAGGTAGTGGAGAAATAATGAAAGAAAGAAAGAAAGATAGAAAAAAAGATATACAGAAAAATCGAAAGAAAGAAAGAAAGATAAAAAGAAAGAAAGAAAGAAAGAAAGAAAGAAAGATAAAAAGAAAGAAAGATAGAAAAAATGATATACAGAAAAATCGAAAGAAAGAAAGAAAGATAAAAAGAAAGAAAGAAAGAAAGAAAGATAGAAAAAAAGATATACAGAAAAATCGAAAGAAAGAAAGAAAGATAAAAAAAAGAAAGAAAGAAAGAAATATAGAAATATAAAAAGATAAAAAGAAAGAAAGAAAGAAAGATAGAAAAAAAGATATACAGAAAAATCGAAAGAAAGAAAGATAAAAAGAAAGAAAGAAAGAAATATAGAAATATAAAGAGAAAGAAATATAGAAAGATAAAAAGAAAGAAAGAAAGAAAGAAAGATAAAATGAAAGAAAGAAAGATAAAATGAAAGAAAGAAAGATAAAATGAAAGAAAGAAAGAAAGAATGATAAAAAGAAAAAAAAGAAAGATAAAAAGAAAGAAATATAGAAAGATAAAAAGAAAGAAATATAGAAAGATAAAAAGAAAGAAATATAGAAAGATAAAAAGAAAGAAATATAGAAAGATAAAAAGAAAGAGAGAAAGAAAGAATGACAAAAAGAAAAAAAGAAAGATGAAAAGAAAGAAAGAAAGAATGACATATCTCTGAACGTTATTCCATTTAATTGGGAATACAGTTAGTCCGGTTAATCGTAAATGGCAGATAATAAAATTGATATAATCTATTCGGCAACACAGTTAGTCCGGTTAATCGTAAATGTCAGACAATAAAGCACAAATGGAAATGCACGTCTTCCTCAGAAGTGCTCTATCGAATCCCACACACAACGATCCCCTATCTCCTCCTGACCTCATGAACCTTGAGTAGATAAGACTAAGTACCATGACCTTTAAGACAAAGACGTTAAAACTATAGCACCGAGTTCAAGTTGAGCACGTAAAAGAACCTTTGATATTTGCAATTGGAATAACTTAGGATATACGTATGCAACTTCGGGGAAGTAAAATTCTTCTTATTCTTCATGTTCCTTTTTGTTCGCTATAATTATTACTTTATTACTAAAATTACATCTCCTTTTTCTTTCTCTTCGAGTTCTTCCCCCTGCTTCTCTTTTTCTTTTATTACTTCTTCTTTGTTTCATTTCTTCTATTTCTTCTATTTCTTCTATTTCTCGATTTTATTTTTATTCTACTTTTTTTCTTCAATTTTTCTCTTTTTCTTCTTCATTCTTTTCATCATCGTTGTCGTCTAATACTTCTTGTTTTTATCTCCTTCTCTCTATTGTTTTATTGTTTTTTCTTCTTTTCCTCATACTTCTTCTTTTATCTCCTTCTCCCTATACTTCTTCTTTTATCTCCTTCTCCCTATACTTCTTCTTTATCTCTTCTCCCTATACTTCTTCTTTATCTTCTTCTCCCTATACTTCTTCTTTTATCTCCTTCTCCCCATACTTCTTTTATCTTCTTCTCCCAATACTTCTTCTTTTATCTTCTCCCTATACTTCTTGTTTTATCTTCTCCCTATACTTCTTGTTTTATCTTCTCCCTATACTTCTTGTTTTATCTTCTTCTCCCTATACTTCTTGTTTTATCTTCTTCTCCCTATACTTCTTGTTTTATCTCCTTCTCCCTATACTTCTTGTTTTATCTCCTTCTCCCTATACTTCTTGTTTTATCTCCTTCTCCCTATACTTCTTGTTTTATCTTCTCCCTATACTTCTTGTTTTATCTCCTTCTCCCTATACTTCTTGTTTTATCTCCTTCTCCCCATACTTCTTCTTTTATCTTCTTCTCCCTATACTTCTTCTTTTATCTTCTTCTCCCTATACTTCTTCTTTTATCTTCTTCTCCCAATACTTCTTCTTTTATCTTCTTCTCCCTATACTTCTTCTTTTATCTTCTTCTCCCTATACTTCTTGTTTTATCTCTTTCTACCCATACTTCTTCTTTTATCTCCTTCTCCCTATACTTCTTCTTTTATCTCCTTCTCCCTATACTTCTTTTTTATCTTCTTCTCCCAATACTTCTTCTTTTATCTTCTTCTCCCCATACTTCTTCTTTTATCTTCTTCTCCCTATACTTCTTGTTTTATCTTCTTCTCCCTATACTTCTTCTATTATCTTCTTCTCCTCAAACTTCTTCTTTTATCTTCTTCTCCCCATACTTCTTCTTTTATCTTCTTCTCCCTATACTTCTTCTTTTATCTTCTCCTCCCTATACTTCTTCTTTTATCTTCTTCTCCCAATACTTCTTCTTTTATCTTCTTCTCCCCATACTTCTTCTTTTATCTCCTTCTCCCTATACTTCTTCTTTTATCTCCTTCTCCCTATACTTCTTCTTTTATCTTCTTCTCCCTATACTTCTTCTTTTATCTTCTTCTCCCTATACTTCTTCTTTTATCTTCTTCTCCTCATACTTCTTGTTTTATCTTCTTCTCCCTATACTTCTTCTTTTATCTTCTTCTCCTCATACTTCTTGTTTTATCTTCTTCTCCCTATACTTCTTCTTTTATCTTCTTCTCCTCATACTTCTTGTTTTATCTTCTTCTCTCTATACTTCTTCTTTTATCTTCATCTCCCTATACTTCTTCTTTTATCTTCTTCTCCCTATACTTCTTCTTTTATCTTCTTCTCCCTATACTTCTTCTTTTATCTCCTTCTCCCCATACTTCTTCTTTTATCTCCTTCTCCCTATACTTCTTCTTTTATCTTCTTCTCCCTATACTTCTTGTTTTATCTTCTTCTCCCTATACTTCTTGTTTTATCTTCTCCCCATACTTCTTCTTTATCTCCTTCTCCCTATACTTCTTCTTTTATCTCCTTCTCCCTATACTTCTTTTTTTATCTTCTTCTCCCAATACTTCTTCTTTTATCTTCTTCTCCCCATACTTCTTCTTTTATCTTCTTCTCCCTATACTTCTTCTTTTATCTTCTTCTCCCTATACTTCTTGTTTTATCTTCTTCTCCTCATACTTCTTCTTTTATCTTCTTCTCCCCATACTTCTTGTTTTATCTTCTTCTCCCTATACTTCTTGTTTTATCTTCTTCTCCCTATACTTCTTCTTTTATCTTCTTCTCCCAATACTTCTTCTTTTATCTTCTTCTATTCTGTAAAATCATCCTAAATAGAATAAAGGATTCAATAGATACAGTAATGCGTGAAGAACAGGCTGGGTTTAGAAAAGGGAGAAGCTGTCTTGACCACATTTTCACTCTACGACTTATATTGGAGGAACATATTGAAAAGCAAAAACCTTTTGTACTTAACTTCATCGACTTCAAAAAAGCATTTGATAGTATTCATAGAGATTCTTTGTGGAAAATTCTGAAGCAATATGGTTTACCATCAAAAATCATAAATATTATCAAAGACATGTATGATGGTTACACATGTGCAGTTCGAACAGAGGAAGGACTGAGCGAATGTTTCCCAATAGAAACTGGGTTAAACAAGGATGTATTTTATCGCCCTTGTTATTTGGAATTGTTATGGACTTCATAATGAAGAAATGCTGCACTGGTAATAAAGGCATCGAATGGATACAAGGAGACCATTTGGAGGACCTCGACTTTGCTGATGACATAGTTCTCATCAGCAGTCAGATAAAAACGATGCAGGAAAACACAAATGAACTATCATCAATAGCCAGCAAAATTGGGCTTGAGGTCAATCATGAAAAGACTAAAGTCATGAAAAGTTTAATTCCAACAAGTGACAAAATATACATGGAAAACAAACCAGTAGAAGAGATCGATCACTTTATCTATCTTGGAAGTCACATTGATCGAGAAGGGGATACGAGCAAAGAAATTAGAATCAGACTGGCTAAAGCAGCAATGTCTTTCAGAAGCCTTGAAAAGTTGTGGAAATCAAAACTCATTAGCACAAACACAAAACTTAGGCTATTCAAATCAAATGTACTATCAACCCTTACGTATGCGTGTGAAAGCTGGAAAACAACAGAGATATAGAAACAAAGTTGAACGCATTCGAAAATAAATGTCTAAGGAAAATACTTGGTATAGAATGGAACGAATTCAAAACAAACGAGGAAATTAGAGAAATCGCCAATCACCACTAATATCTTCAGTAATAAAGAAAAGACGATGGTCATACGTTGGACATGTGATGAGAAGAGATAATAATCGAATAGCAAAGCAAGCCCTCATATGGGAAACAACAGGTAAAAGAAAAAGAGGAAGACCCAGGGAGACACTGAGAAGAACATTGATGAGAGAGGCAAGAGCAGCAGGAATCGGCTCCCTCAATGAGATAGAACTGCTTGCACAGAACAGAGACAGATGGCGAGATTTAATAAAATATCTTTAAAAGAAAACTGCTAGAACAAAAATTCATATAGGAGAAGGTGTATCTTGGTCTACGCCCTATGGGCCGGTTACGGCTCGAAAGGTCAATAGATAGATAGATATCTTCTTCTCCCCATACTTTCTTCTTTTATCTCCTTCTCTCCTATACTTCTTCTTTTATCTCCTTCTCCCTATACTTCTTCTTTTATCTTCTTCTCCCTATACTTCTTCTTTATCTTCTTCTCCCTATACTTCTTCTTTTATCTTCTTCTCCTCATACTTCTTGTTTTATCTTCTTCTCCCTATACTTCTTCTTTTATCTTCTTCTCCTCATACTTCTTGTTTTATCTTCTTCTCCCTATACTTCTTCTTTTATCTTCTTCTCCTCATACTTCTTGTTTTATCTTCTTCTCTCTATACTTCTTCTTTTATCTTCATCTCCCTATACTTCTTCTTTTATCTTCTTCTCCCTATACTTCTTCTTTTATCTCCTTCTCCCCATACTTCTTCTTTATCTCCTTCTCCCTATACTTCTTGTTTTATCTTCTTCTCCCTATACTTCTTGTTTTATCTTCTTCTCCTTATACTTCTTGTTTTATCTTCTTCTCCCTATACTTCTTGTTTTATCTTCTTCTCCCTATACTTCTTGTTTTATCTTCTCCCTATACTTCTTGTTTTATCTTCTCCCTATACTTCTTGTTTTAATCTTCTCCCTATACTTCTTGTTTTATCTTCTTCTCCCTATACTTCTTGTTTTATCTTCTTCTCCCTATACTTCTTGTTTTATCTTCTCCCTATACTTCTTGTTTTATCTTCTCCCTATACTTCTTGTTTTATCTTCTTCTCCCCTATACTTCTTGTTTTATCTTCTCCTATACTTCTTGTTTTATCTTCTCCCTATACTTCTTGTTTTATCTTCTTCTCCCTATACTTCTTGTTTTATCTTCTCCCTATACTTCTTGTTTTATCTCCTTCTCCCTATACTTCTTGTTTTATCTCCTTCTCCCTATACTTCTTGTTTTATCTCCTTCTCCCCTACTTCTTGTTTGATCTCCTTCTCCCCATACTTCTTGTTTTATCTCCTTCTCCCTATACTTCTTGTTTTATCTTCTTCTCCCTATACTTCTTGTTTTATCTTCTTCTCCCTATACTTCTTGTTTTATCTTCTTCTCCCTATACTTCTTGTTTTATCTTCTTCTCCCTATACTTCTTGTTTTATCTTCTTTCCCTATACTTCTTGTTTTATCTTCTCCCTATACTTCTTGTTTTATCTTCTCCCTATACTTCTTGTTTTATCTTCTCCCTATACTTCTTGTTTTATCTTCTCCCTATACTTCTTGTTTTATCTCCTTCTCCCCATACTACTTCTTTTATCTTCTTCTCCCTATACTTCTTCTTTTATCTTCTTCTCCCTATACTTCTTCTTTTATCTTCTTCTCCCCATACTTCTTCTTTTATCTTCTTCTCCCCATACTTCTTCTTTTATCTCCTTCTCCCCATACTACTTCTTTTATCTTCTTCTCCCTATACTTCTTCTTTTATCTTCTTCTCCCTATACTTCTTCTTTTATCTCCTTCTCCCTATACTTCTTGTTTTATCTCCTTCTCCCTATACTTCTTCTTTTATCTCATTCTCCCTATACTTCTTCTTTTATCTCATTCTCCCTATACTTCTTCTTTTATCTTCTTCTCCATATACTTCTTCTTTTATCTTTTTATATCCCCATACTTCTTTATAAACAGAATCTAATTCGTGAAATTATGAGACATGTGGCTGAGTATAGTGGGCTTGACGGTCTCCAGTGAGAGGTCAGGGGGTTGATTCTTGATAGGGATCATTTGTTTGTTATTTCGGGTTGAAGTTGATCACTGTGAACCACGGCGCTGGGGGGGGGGGGGGGGGGGGGGGAGATATCAGGACACACACGCGTATAGGAGTATGGACTATGAGACCAGCTCATAGTGTGTCATGGTGTTGTTATTATACTTGATATAATATATCGTAATACAATACAATACAATACAATACAAAACAATACAATACAATACAATACAATACAATACGATACAAGACAATACAAAACAATACAAACAATACAATACAATACAATACAATACGATACAAGACAATACAACACAACACAATACAATACAAAACAATGCAATATATAGTATAGTACCGTACAGTACGGTATTGTATTGTATTGTTTTTTATTGTATTGTATTGTATTGTATTGTATTGTATTGTATTGTATTCTATTCTATTCTATTCTATTCTATTCTATTCTATTGTTTTGTATTGTATTGTTTTGTTTTGTTTTGTTTTGTTTTGTTTTGTATTGTATTGTATTGTATTGTATTGTATTGTATTGTATTGTATTGTATTGTATTGTATTGTGGCGATTTGTCTAGAAAGAGATATTTTTTCGGACGGGCTGTAGTGAATTTAACGTTCTGACGAAAAGATCTGGCTAGAGACAGAGGTCTTTGCAGACAGGCTGTTGTGAATGCAAAGAACATGCAACCCTACGATGATAGAAATTGGAACCTCTTCCAATTAACATCAAATTTAAGAATATTGAGTTATTTGCGGGTCATCATCATTGCACTTCGAACTTGTCCATAGGTGCTCAGATCCTCTCCTCAGTAAGTCCCGCAGTGTCCAGCGACTGACGATTCCTGTTCTGAGTTGGTTGATAAGTCTTCTTACACGCCCACTAAGTTTCTCAGTTCTGGCTGTGCCCATCTTAACTCCCAACTCTTTCATCCGAAGGAGTGACGTGGATTTGTGGTTGTCGAAGTCTTCTGCTCTTCCTACATCTCGGAGAGCACTGATGATGTCTGCCCGATCCATTGGTTGCCCGTCCTCAACGACAGCGCAGCTAGCCAACCTGTCCGCTCTTTCATTTCCCTGTACTCCCGCATGTCCAGGGACATAGACCAATTTTACGGATCTTCTTACTATCTGACTTCTGATCTACCCATTGCCTACCTACCTCTCTCGTCTCCACCTTTTTATCATGCTCATCGAATCACTCAGCATACATGCGTGGGTGAAGTCTTGTGACTCTAACCAGATGAATGCTCTGGTCACTGCCATCACCACCATAGTCATACTACTCGTGGTCATGGCGTATGCACCACTGTCTTCCTTGGCTATTCTGCCTGCCGAGCGTGATGTAAATGCCCATGCACTTCTCTGGTGTCGCCTTACAGATCCGTTTGTATAGATGACTGCATCTTTCTCATCGGTGTTATCGCAGATGAGACCGTTGACCTCAGCATTAACCACGACCGGGTTCTGTTCCCTACTTTTCTGTCGAGTGTGACAATACATGAGAAAGTCCCCTTGTATGAAGTAGGCACCGGTATCCACTCCTCACCAACGCTGATATTGGTAAGCCCACAGACCTGTTTGATGACATCTTCTGCCCGGCCCACCCATGATTTGCCTCTTGTTAGCCTGGCACCTTTCCTTGTGTTTAGCTCGTGGTGCGATGGATGCTCTTTATCAGCACTAATCTTCAGGTATGCTCGTGCCCTCCTGATCTTGATTCTGTCATCCATGGTTGGATAGCCAATGTTGTAGACTCATTACATCTTTACACTAACATTTTGAAAAAAAATTCATAGTAACAGAACGAAAACGCCACTTTATATTTCAAACAAACAACTGTGTCTGGTAACAACATCAGCACTGGCTATATTTAGTAATGAGAAATGATCACTTAAAGTCGCCCAGGCATGCGGGAGTACGGGTAAATGAAAGAGCGGACAGGTTGGCTAGCTGCGCTATTGTTGAGGACCGTCAACCAATGGATCGGGCGGACATCATCAATGCCCTCCGGGAAGTGGGAAAGGCACAGAATTTCAACATGAGTCCACGTCACTCCTTCGGATGATAGAGATGGGAGTTAAGATGGTCACAGCCAGAAATGAGAAACTTGGTGGCCGTGTAAGAAGACTTATCAACCACATAGAACTGGAGTCGTCAGTCGCTGGACACTGCGGGACTTGCTGAGGAGGGGATCTGAGCATCTATGGACGTGTTCGGAGTGCAATGATGACCTGCTAATAACTCAATAACTCAATCACACAAAGTGATATCTTTATCAAAATAGGACAACACCTAACACGCCTAGAATGGTTATATTATCACATCGCTATGTCTATTCCCATATTGTATTTACATCATCATCATCATGTGCCATAACGATTGACGTAGGCGATCATGTCCCTCCACAATCTTCTATCCACAGTACATCGTATCAATTCTGTTGTTGACTGTTTTCCATGCCATGACACCAAGCTATCCAGTATTTTCTTTCTTTGTCGTCCGCGATCTCTCTTTCCTTTTATTTTGCCAGTTGTAACCAAGTATTCCAACTTTCCTCTTCTCATGATGTGCCCAAAAAATGTTGATCGTTTCTTCCTTATAATTTTTTTAGGCGCTTCCTTTTCGTGTTGGCCTCTTTGGGAATGTCCTCATCTTGAACTTTTTATCTGTCCAGGGAACTTTCAACATTCTTCTGAGAAATCCCATCTCCGTGGCCTCTAATTGTCTTTTTCATTTGTTTGTATAGCCCCAGAATAAAACCTATAAAATAAAAAATAAAATAGGGGAAAATGCTATAATAGATCATTATTTTTAAGTTCTTGCTAGAAAGAAAAAAAAAGATAATGATAATTCTGACATTTTTTTGTGGCAAACTCTAATTAGAAAAGGGAAAGGGGGGGGGAATTGGGAGGGGGGGGGGGGTGGAATTTCTTTTATGTCCTCGAGGCTTTTTCGTTTCCGTTGCAAAAAAAAAATTGGCGCCAGAAAATTGGGAAAATAAAAAACAGGAATCAGAAATGTTCGACGGGTGAAATATAAAGAATATGTGCACAGTGATAAGTGGGAGAAGTTAGAACTCCATAAGTTACGTACTCAGAATGGTATCATCAGAAGAGCTGCATCAGTTTTTCTGTAGCATAGTTTGCGGTTCTAGAATGGCTCTAAAGTGAGCACGTGATCCTGAGTGTTATTGAGTTATTGAGTTATTAGCGGTCATCATCATTGCACTCCGAACATGTCCATAGGTACTCAGCTCTCCTGCTCAGCAATTCCTGCAGTGTCCAGCGACGGACGACTCCAGTTCTATGTTGGTTGATAAGTCTTCTTACACGGCCACTAAGTTTCTCATTTCTGGCTGTGTCCATCTTAACTCCCATTTCCATCATCCGAAGAAGTGACGTGGATCTGTGTTTGTCGAAGTCCTGTGCTCCACCCACATCTCGGAGGGTATTGATGATGTCCGTCCGATCCATTGGTTGCCAATCCTCAACGACATCATCAAGCGTTTATACATTTAAATACTATGACGATCATCATTTTCAGGAGGACGTGAACTTCCGGGCAATATGGTGGATAGGCGGCAGGAACCATTGAAGGCTATGTCTGAAAAGTGTTCCTTGTTGCAGTTTCCTCATATTCCAAGTCCGGCTTGTTGCAGGAGCTATTGAGTTAAGTGCTCTGTGCATACCGTGAGCTGTGTTTTTTATCCGTTTTGATCATGTTCCGATATTCCAATTGTTTACGATGAATACTGATATCGTTTGACAGGGAACGGTTGGCCGTGTTCACTTTCTATGCGGATTCGCCTTTTGCCTTATGTCTTTTGGCGTGTGCTGAGACTGCTATGATGGGGACTACAGCTACCGTTCTTTGTTTGGGAGATGAGTTAGTAATTCGGATGATTCCACTGGCACGGGCGGTTGAGAAATTATGGATTTTAATTCGTTTGCAGTGATACCGAGGCCTTCCATAACCAAATAACCAAATAACCTCAACGACAGCGCAGCTATCCAACCTGTCTCTTTCATTTTCCCGTACTCCCCCATGTCCAGGGACATAGACAAAGGTGACCTGACGTATTTTCAGCGACCCTGGTTGTAACTGCTGTACATGGTAATGAAATAGCTGATAAGTTCGCTGGCCGCTCTGACACTGGGTGTGGCCTGACTTCGGACAAAGAGGAGATTGCCAAGTTTGTTTTTCATTCCTTAAGAGAAGAGGAGGAGAGTAAGTGGGACAGGTATGTGTACATTGAGAGAGTGATGAGTCTAGAGGTGGAAAAGGGGTCTGGTCGATTCGGAGTGCTAATATGGGAAAAGGAGATGTATCTACAATCAGTACAGGAACAATCAGTTTGTATCTTCTTCTTCTACCTTTCAGCTCCCAGTGGAGCATAGGTCTTCAACAAACACTTTCGAAGTCGTTCTGTTCATTGACATTCTTTTAAGATCATTCCGTGTCTTCCCCATTATCTTCATCTCTGCTTCTATCTGTCTTCTCCAAGAATTCTTTTGGTCTTCCTCTTTGTCTTTTCCCCTGGGGATTCCAAAAAAGGGCCTGTTGTGTAATACTCTCAGTTGGCTTCCGTAGTGTGTGTCCTATCCAGCGCCATCGTCTTCGCTATATCTCTTTATCCACTGGTATTTGACTGGTAGATTTCCATAATTCTATGTTAGTGATTTTGTCCTGCCATTTCCATCCTTTTATTCTGCGTAAGCATCCATTAATTAAAGTCTGTATCTTCATGATTGTTAATTTTGTTGTTCTCCATGTTTCACAGCCATATAATAGGACTAACTTAACATTGGAGTTGAAAATTTTTATTTTTGTATTTAACCTAATTTCTTTGGACTTCCATATGTTTCCCAGTGCAACAAAAGCTCCTCTTGCTTTTGATATCCTTATTTTGGTATCTTTTTCTGTTCCTTCTGCTTTTAGTTTGTATACGCTTCGAGAATTGCTGGGACGGGCGGTGGAGCGGGTATGGGAAAGGCCCGAATGTAATGACACTGATTACACGAGTAGAAAATAGAGATGTTGTTTTATATTAATTGTTGATGTTGTTGTTTTTGCTATTGCTGCTATTGTTGATGTTGTTGTTTTTCCTATTGCTGCTATTGCTGCTGTTTGTTGTTGCTATTTCTTTTGTTGTTGTTGTTGGTGCTATTAATTGTTGTTGTTGCTGTTGTGTTGTTGCTATGTCTGTTCTTGATGTTTTTGTTTCTATTAATTGTTGATGTTGTTGTTTTTTGCCATTGCTGCTATTGTTGCTTTTGTTGTTGCTATTTTTTTTGCTGCTGTTGTTGGTGCTATTAATTGTTGTTGTTGCTGTTGTTGGTGTTATTAATTGTTTTTTGTTGCTGTTTATTTCTTTTGTTGCTGTTGTTGGTGTTATTAATTGTTGTTGCTGCTGTTGTTGCTGCTGTTGTTGTTGTTATTTCTTTTGTTGCTGTTGTTGGTGTTATTAATTGTTGTTGTGGCTGTTTGTTGCTGCTGTTGTTGTTGTTGTTATTTATTTTGTTGCTGTTGTTGGTGTTATTAATCGTTGTCGTTGCTGTTGTTGTTGCTAGTGTTGTTTGTTGTTACTGCTATTACTGCAGCAACTATTGTTGCGTTGTTGTTTTGCCCTAGAACACATCACATGACACGTGGGCGCGATGACGAAAATAACTCAATTATATTTGTTCCGTAGAATCACAATTCTATTTTTTATGCTCCCAATCCACATCAAATTCAGGATTTCCAAATTAAATCTATTATCCGCGATAAATTATGTATGTGCAAGATGGAGAGTAACAAAGGAAACCGAAAATAAATTGGATGCATTTGAACGCAAATGCCTCAGAAATATTTTGTATACAATGCAATTAATTCAAAAGTAGTGCACAAGTAAGGGAAATGGCATGCATCTAGCGACATTTGAATAGTGTTTAAAAAAGTTGAGTATATGTTGGCCGTGTGATGAGAATAGATAATATCACAACTGGGGACTGTTGGTTTTTCGAGGCAAGACGCCGGTATCGAGACAGAAAGGTTGTGAGTTCAAATCCGGCTGCACCGGTTGGGATTTTTATTTGTGATTTCGTCTCTGCGGCAACCACCCCTGGTCTCAGCAGCGAGGCCCGGCTTGAAACGTCAGTTACTCATCGACGGAAAAAATATGAGTACCTCCAGGTCGGGAGTTATCTGCCTGTGCGGCGAGGTTGTGAGGGTAAAACGGATTAACTCGCAAAATTTCGCTCCAAGTCTGGAACTTAGCCCGAGTTGAAAGCTGGCGACCGCGAAAAGAAAACATGTATCTTCTTCTACTTCTTTCCATCATCATCTGCCTTTCAGCGTCGAGGGAGATATAATTTGCGGTCTTTTGCTCTTCTGTTCGCCTCTGCTGCTGTTATGTTTCCTAGTGCTTCTAATATTTCATCTATCCATCTTTTACGTGGTCGATCCTTGAGTCTGGTGTTCTCACAACGTTTGTTGAAGACTCGTTTTGTGTTGTGCTTTGATCTTTCTACCTTGCAACGTGACCAAACCATTTTATCTGTTGTTTCCTTATATATTCTATGGCGGTGGCTATTGCTAGCTTTTTTCTCAGTTCTTCATTTCTGATCTTATCTCTCAGACTGTTTCCTGTCATTCGTCTGACACATTTAATCTCTGTAGAGGTTATTTTTCTTATTGTTCTTGCATCTAGGGTCCAGGACAACATATATAACAATTGAAAAGCAAGTCATCAAATGGGAAACAGCAAGAAAAAGAACAAATGGTCGACCTAGAGATATGATAAAGAACAATGAGGTGAGAAGCATCAACAGCAGGCATCTTGCCAAGATTGAGGAGCTCGTCAGAATAAGGACTTGTGATATTCTCACTCGATAGGAAAAATTAAGGCGGGCTCGGTAGGCAGTGGGTCGAGTCTTTACAGAAGTCAACAATTCGCAGACACTTTGGTCTACGTCCTTGGATATGCGAAAGTACGGGGCAATGAAACAGCGGACAGGTTGGCTAGCTGTACAGGTAAAGGTAAAGTACAGTGTTCGGAGACTTCTGGATAGTTTCGCTTCAAGCATAGAAACTCACGATGCGAGGCGGCATTCATCACCTTCCAAGAATACTACTACTCTGGTACCCATTTCTACCTACCGAGGGGGTATTTGTTTTTCCCAACCACGAGTACAACCCACACTGCTTCCATCGGGAATCGAACACGGTTGTCCGAACGTCGGTAGCCTAGTCGGGTGGTTGTCCCAACTTGGCTACCAAGCCCCCAAGTTAGCTGTGTTGTCAATGACGACGGTCAACCAATGATCAGGTGGACGTTATCAACGCTCTCCGAGATGGGAATGGGAACATGAGTTTAACAACTACGAGCTCACGTCACTCATTAGATGAAAGAGATGGGAGTAACGATAGGTACATCATGAGATGGGAGTGACGATAGGTGCATCATGAGATGGGAGTGACGATAGGTACATCATGAAATGGGAGTGACAATAGGTGCATCATGAGATGGGTGTGACAATAGGTACATCATGAGATGGGAGTGACGATAGGTACATTCAGAGATGGGAGTGACGATAGGTGCATCATGAGATGGGAGTGACGATAGGTACATCATGAGATGGGAGTGACACTAGGTACAGCAAGAGAGGAGAATAACGATAGTACATCATGAGATGAGAGTGACGATAGGTACATCATGAGATGCGAGTAACGATAGGTACATTATGAGATGGGAGTGACGATAGTACATCATGAGATGGGAGTGACGATAGGTACATCATGAGATGGGTGTGACGATAGGTACTTCATGAGATGGGAGTGACGATAGGTACATCATGAGATGAGAGTAACGATAGGTACATCATGAGATGGGAGTAACGATAGGTACATCATGAGATGGGAGTAACGATAGTACATCATGAGAGGGGAGTAACGATAGGTACATCATGAGATGGGAGTAACGATAGGTACACCATGAGATGGGAGTAACGATAGGTACATCATGAGATGGGAGTAACGCTTGGTACATCCAGAGATGGGAGTGATGATAGGTACATCAAGAGATGGGAGTAACGATAGGTACATCATGAGAGGGGAGTAACAATAGGTACATCATGAAATGGGAGTGACGATAGGTTCATCCAGAGAGGGGAGTAACAATAGGTACATCATGAAATGGGAGTGACGATAGGTTCATTCAGAGAGGGGAGTAACAATAGGTACATCATGAAATGGTAGTGACGATAGGTTTCATCCAGAGAGGGGAGTGACGATAGGTACATCATGAAATGGGAGTGACGATAGGTTCATCCAGAGAGGGGAGTAACAATAGGTACAACATGAATGGGAAGTGACGATAGGTACATCATGAAATGGGAGTGACGATAGGTACATAGAAATGGGAGTGACGATAGGTTCATCCAGAGAGGGGAGTGACGATAGGTACATCATGAAATGGGAGTGACGATAGGTACACCAAGAGATGGGAGTGACGATAGGTACATCATGAGATGGGGTAACGATAGGTACATCATGAGATTGGTGTGACGATAGGTACATCATGAGATGGTAGTAACGATAGGTACATCATGAGATGGTAGTAACGATAGGTACATCATGAGATGGGAGTAACGATAGGTACATCATGAGATGGGAGTGACGATAGGTACATCATGAGATGGGAGTGACGATAGGTACATCATGAGATGGGAGTGACGATAGGTACACCAAGAGATGGGAGTGACGATAAGTACATCATGAGATGGGGGTAACGATAGGTACATCATGAGATGGGAGTGACGATAGGTACATCAAGAGATGGGAGTAACGATAGGTACACCAGGAGATGGGAGTGACGATAGGTACATCAAGAGATGGGAGTGACAATAGGTACATCAAGAGATGGGAGTAACGATAAGTACATCCAGAGATGGGAGTAACGATAGGTACATCAAGAGATGGGAGTAACGATAGGTACATCAAGAGATGGGATTAATGATAGGTACATCCAGAGATGGGGGTAACGACACGTACATCAAGAGATGGGAGTGACGATAGGTAAATCAAGAGATGGGAGTGGCGATAGGTACATCAAGAGACGGGAGTGACGATAGGTACATCAAGAGATGGGAGTAACGATAGGTACATCCAGAGATTGGAGTAACGATAGGTACATCAAGAGATGGGAGTAACGATAGGTACATCAGAGATGGGAGTAACGATAGGTACATCAAGAGATGGGGGTAACGATAGGTACATCAAGAGATGGGGGTAACGATAGGTACATCAAGAGATGGGGGTAACGATAGGTACATCAAGAGATGGGGTACGACACGTACATCAAGAGATGGGAGTGACGATAGGTAAAACAAGAGATGGGAGTAACGATAGGTACATCCAGAGATGGGAGTGACGATAGGTACATCAAGAGATTGGAGTAACGATAGGTACATCAAGAGATGGGAGTAACGATAGGTACATCATGAGATGGGAGTGACGATAGGTACATCCAGAGATGGGAGTAACGATAGGTACATCAAGAGATGGGAGTAACGATAGGTACATCCAGAGATGGAGTAACGATAGGTACATCCAGAGATGGGAGTAACGATAGGTACATCCAGAGATGGGAGTAACGATAGGTACATCCAGAGATGGGAGTAACGATAGGTACATCCAGAGATGGGAGTGACGATAGGTACATCAAGAGATGGGAGTAACGATAGGTACATCAAGAGATGGGAGTAACGATAGGTACATCAAGAGATGGGAGTAACGATAGGTACATTAAGAGATGGGAGTAACGATAGGTACATCATGAGATGGGAGTGACGATAGGTCAACATGAGATGGGAGTGACGATAGGTACATCATGAGATGGAGTAACGATAGGTACATCATGAGATGGGAGTAACGATTGGTACATCAAGAGATGGGAGTAACGATAGGTACATCATGAGATTGGAGTAACGATAGGTATATCAAGAGATGGGAGTGACGACAGGTACATCATGATATTGGAGTGACGATAGGTACATCATGAGATGGGAGTAACGATAGGTACATCATGAGATGGGAGTAACGATAGGTACATCAAGAGATGGGAGTAACGATAGGTACATCAAGAGATGGGAGTAACGATAGGTACATCTAGAGATGGGAGTGACGATAGGTCAACATGAGATGGGAGTGACGATAGGTACATCATGAGATGGGAGTAACGATAGGTACATCATGAGATGGGAGTAACGATTGGTACATCAAGAGATGGGAGTAACGATAGGTACATCATGAGATTGGAGTAACGATAGGTATAATCAAGAGATGGGAGTGACGACAGGTACATCATGATATTGGAGTGACGATAGGTACATCATGAGATGGGAGTAACGATAGGTACATCATGAGTTGGGAGTAACGATAGGTACATCAAGAGATGGGAGTAACGATTGGTACATCAAGAGATGGGAGTAACGATTGGTACATCCAGAGATGGTAGTAACGATAGGTACATCATGAGATGGGAGTAACGATAGTTACATCATGAGATGGGAGTAACGAAAGGTACATCATGAGATGGTAGTAACGATAGGTACATCATGAGATGGTAGTAACGATAGTTACATCATGAGATGGTAGTAACGATAGGTACATCATGAGATGGGAGTAACGATAGTTTTACATCATGAGATGGTAGTAACGATAGGTACATCATGAGATGGGAGTAACGATAGTTACATCATGAGATGGTAGTAACGATAGGTACATCATGAGATGGTAGTAACGATAGGTACATCATGAGATGGGAGTAACGATAGGTACATCATGAGATGGGAGTAACGATAGGTACATCATGAGATGGGAGTGACGATAGGTACACCATGAGATGGAGTAACGATATGTACATCATGAGATGGGAGTAACGATAGGGATATTAAGAGATGGGAGTAACGATAGGTACATCAATAGATGGGAGTAACGATAGTTCATTCAGAAATGGGAGTAACGATAGGTACATCATGAGATGGGAGTAACGATAGGTACATCATGAGATGGGAGTAACGATAGGTACATCATGAGATGGGGAGTAACGATAGGTACATCATGAGATGGGAGTAACGATAGGTACATCATGAGATGGGAGTAACGATAGGTACATCATGAGATGGGAGTAACGATAGGTATATTAAGAGATGGGAGTAACGATAGGTACATCAATAGATGGAGTAACGATAGGTACATCCAGAGATGGGAGTAACGATAGGTACATCCAGAGATGGGAGTAACGATAGGTACATCCAGAGATGGGAGTAACGATAGGTACATCAAGAGATGGGAGTAACGAAACGTACATTAAGAGATGGGAGTAACGATAGGTACATCATGAGATGGGAGTAACGATAGGTACATCATGAGATGGGAGAAACGATTTACATCAAGAGATGGGAGTGACGATAGGTACATCAAGAGATGGGAGTGACGATAGGTACATCAAGAGATGGGAGTAACGAAAGGTACATTAAGAGATGGAGTAACGATAGGTACATCAAGAGATTGGAGTGATGATAGGTACACCAAGAGATGGGAGTAACGATAGTACATCATGAGATGGGAGTAACGATAGGTACACCATGAGATGGAAGGTTTGGGGGTGTATATTGAGGACTTCTTAACCAAGACAGAACTTGTCCTCAGCACTAGCTCTCATATTTACCTTGTCCCCTGCCCGTCAACCCACACATTTTCCTTGTTCCCTGTTCTACCAACCCACATATTTTTCTTTTTCTCGGTTCTACCAACCACATATTTTCTTTTTTCCCGGTTCTACCAACCCACATACTTTCCTTGTTCCCTGTTCTACCAACCCACATACTTTCATTGTTCCCTGTTCTACCAACCCACATACTTTCCTTGTTTCCCTGTTTCTACCAACCCACATATTTTTCTTTTTTCCCGGTTCCTACCAACCCACATACGTTCCTGTTCCCTGTTCTACCAACCCACATACTTTCATTGTTCCCTGTTCTACCAACCCACACATTTTCCTTGTTCCCTGTTCTACCAACCCCATACTTTTCATTGTTTCCTGTTCTAAACCAACCACACATTTTCCTTGTTCCCTGTTCTACCCACCCACACATTTTCCTTGTTCCCTGTTCTACCAACCCACACATTTTTCTTCTTCCCAGTTCTACCAACCCACATACTTTCATTGTTTCCTGTTCTACCAACCCACACATTTTTCTTTTTCCCGGTTCTACCAACCCACATACTTTCCTTGTTCCCTGTTCTACCAACCCACACATTTTTTCTTCTTCCCCGCGCAAGCAACCCACATTTTTTTCTTGTTCCCAGCGCTGTCAACCCACATACTTTCCTTGTTCCCAACACTATCAACCCACATACTTTCCTTGTTCCAGCCCTGTCAACCCACATACTTTCCATGTTCCCCACACTATCAACCCACATACTTTCCTTGTTCCCAGCGCTGTCAACCCACATACTTTCCATGTTCCCCGCACTGTCAACCCACATACTTTTCTTGTTCCCCGCTCTATCAACCCACATACTTTTCTTGTTCCCCGCACTATCAACCCACATACTTTATTGTTCCCCGCGCTATCAACCCACATACTTTCCTTGTTCCCGGTTCTACCAACCCACATACTTTCCTTGTTCCCTGTTCTACCAACCCACATACTTTCATTGTTCCCTGTTCTACCAACCCACACTTTTCCTTGTTCCCTGTTCTACCAACCCACGTACTTTCATTGTTTCCTGTTCTACCAACCCACACATTTTCCTTGTTCCCTGTTCTACCAACCCACACATTTTCTTTGTTCCCTGTTCTACCACCCCACACATTTTTTCTTGTTCCCCGCGCTATCAACCCACATACTTTTCTTGTTCCCAGCGCTGTCAACCCACATACTTTTCTTGTTCCCCGCACTATCAACCCACATACTTTCCTTGTTCCCCGCACTATCAACCCACATACTTTCCTTGTTCCCCGCTCTATCAACCCACATACTTTTCTTGTTCCCCGCACTATCAACCCACATACTTTCCTTGTTCCCAGCGCTATCAACCCACATACTTTCCTGTTCCCCATTCTATCAACCCACATACTTTCCTTGTTCCCAGCGCTATCAACCCACATACTTTCCTTGTTCCCCGCATTATCAACCCACATACTTTCCTTGTTCCCAGCGCTATCAACCCACATACTTTCCTTGTTACCAGCGCTATCAACCCACATACTTTCCTTGTTACCAGCGCTATCAACCCACATACTTTCCTTGTTACCAGCGCTATCAAACCACATACTTTCCTTGTTCCCAGCGCTGTCAAACCCACATACTTTCCTTGTTACCAGCGCTATCAACCCACATACTTTCCTTGTTCCCCGCACTATCAACCCACATACTTTCCTTGTTCCCCGCACTATCAACCCACATACTTTCCTTGTTCCCAGCGTTATCAACCCACATACTTTCCTTGTTCCCCGTGCTATCAACCCACATACTTTCCTTGTTCCCGCACTATCAACCCACATACTTTCCTTGTTCCCCGCACTATCAACCCACATACTTTCCTTGTTCCCAGCGCTATCAACCCACATACTTTCCTTGTTCCCCGCGCTATCAACCCACATACTTTCCTTGTTCCCCGCACTTTCAACCCACATACTTTCCTTGTTACCAGCGCTATCAACCCACTACTTTCCTTGTTCCCAGCGCTGTCAACCCACATACTTTCCTTGTTCCCAGCGCTATCAACCCACATACTTTCCTTGTTCCCCGCACTATGAACCCACATACTTTCCTTGTTCCCCGCACTATGAACCCACATACTTTCCTTGTTCCCCGCACTATCAACCCACATACTTTCCTTGCTCCCCGCACTATCAACCCACATACTTTCCTTGCTCCCCGCACTATCAACCCACATACTTTCCTTGCTCCCCGCACTATCAACCACATACTTTCCTTGTTCCCCGCACTATCAACCCACATACTTTCCTTGTTCCCGCGCTATCAACCCACATACTTTCCTTGTTCCCCGCACTATCAACCCACATACTTTCCTTGTTCCCAGCGCTATCAACCCACATACTTTCCTTGCTCCCCGCACTATCAACCCACATACTTTCCTTGTTCCCAGCGCTATCAACCCACATACTTTCCTTGTTTCCCCGCACTATCAACCCACATACTTTCCTTGTTCCCCGCACTCTCAACCCACATACTTTTCTTGTTCCCCGCACTATCAACCCACATACTTCCTTGTTCCCCGCGCTAGCAATAAACATACCTTCCTTATCCCCAGCACTACCAACCCTCAAGTGCAGACCACAGACTGTTAATTGTCCCAAAGGGTCAACGAAAGGATTAATTAACGCTGCATTAATTGACATTCGGATAATAACCACAGATTAATTTACGCGTAGATAATTAACATTATACGAGGGCCTATCAGAAACTTCACTGACTGTGATTACCGGTTAGGCAGCCATTTGATACATTGAAGCAAAAAAGCTAAAGGTCAGTTCCGCTAGGTGTCACGTGCGTCGGTCACGTGGCATTATATTGCCTACACGTGATCAGCATACACACGCCATTTCTTGACCTTGTGCACGACCTTCTGTGTAATGGTTGACATTTTCGCGACATTCTAGCAAAGTGAACGCATCAAATGTTTCATGAAGTCAACAAAAAATCTGTTTCAGGGACCCTCCACCTGTACAAGTCTTTGGCGAGAATGCTTTCGGTCGAAGACAGGTCTTTGAGTGGTACGCACGTTTAGAGGCTGGTCAAGTGTCTGTTTAAGATGGGGGCCGCGATGGCTCAGTGGTTAGTGAACTGGACTACAAAGGACAAGAGGTAAGATTATATCCCAACCGACGGCTTACGGGTTGACCCAGCCTTAATCGGTACCGGATTTTTTGGAGGGGGAAAAGTAAGACGGCACGGGCGTAATACCGACCACATTACCCGAAAAATAATGTGCCGAAAGTCTGTAAAATTTATGGTCACTAACACCATATTCCCTACACGCCACTTGGCGTGACGGGGGCAAAAAAAAAGAGTGTCTGTTTAAGATAAGTTTCGGTGTCCTATCATCAAGGAAAAGTTGAAATAAAAATTGTGAATTGCTCCATAACGACCAACACCAAACTTTCTGTGCGGTTTCGCCTTATGTCTTTTGGCGTGTGCTGAGACTGCTATGATGGGACTACAGTTACATTTCTTTCTTTGGGAGATGAGATATTAATTCGGATGATTCCACTGGCACGGCCGTGGAGCAATTATGGATTTTAATTCGTTTGCAGTGAGACCGGGGCCTTCCATAACCAAAACTGAACATGCTCTCATTCTTCTTCTGCTTCCTTTTCCGCTCATCTTTCTTCTTCTTTTCTTCTCCTCCTCCTTCTGTTCCTCCTCCTTCTTCTGCTTCTTCTTCTCCTTTTTCTCCTACTTTTCCTCCGTCTTATTCTCCTCATTCTCCTTCTTCTCCTCCATCTTCTCCTCCTCCATCTTCTCCTCCTCCTCCTTCTCCTCCTTCTTCTCTTCCTTCTCCTTCTCCTCCTCCTTCTCCTCCTTCTTCTCTTCCTTCTCCTCCATCTCCTCCTCCTCCTCCTCCTCTTCTTCTCTCCTCCTCCTTTTCTCCTCCATCTTCTCCTCCTCCTTCTTCTCCTCTTCTCCCTCCATCTCCTCCTCCTCCTCCTCCTCCTCCTTCTCTCCTCCTCCTTCTTCTCCTCCATCTTCTCCTCCTCCTTCTTCTCCTTCTTCTCCTCCATCTTCTCCTCCTCCTCCTTCTCCTCCTTATTCTCTTCCTTCTCCTTCTCCTCCTCCTTCTCCTCCTTCTTCTCTTCCTTCTCCTCCATCTCCTCCTCCTCCTTCTCCTCCATCTTCTCCTCCTCCTTCTTCTCCTCCATCTTCTCCTCCTCCTTCTTCTCCTTCTTCTCCTCCATCTTCTCATCCTCCTCCTTCTTCTCCTTCTCTCCTCCATCTTCTCATCCTCCTCCTTCTCCTCCTTCTTCTCTTCCTTCTCCTCCATCTTCTCATCCTCCTCCTTCTTCTCCTTCTTCTCCTCCTCCTTCTCCTCCTTCTTCTCTTCCTTCTCCTCCATCTTCTCATCCTCCTCCTTCTTCTCCTCCTCCTTCTCTCCTCCTTCTCCTCCTTCTTCTCTTCCTTCTCCTCCATCTTCTCATCCTCCTCCTTCTTCTCCTTCTTCTCCTCCATCTTCTCATCCTCCTCCTTCTTCTCTTCCTTCTCCTCCATCTTCTCATCCTCCTCCTTCTTCTCCTTCTTCTCCTCCATCTTCTCATCCTCCTCCTTCTCCTCCTTCTTCTCTTCCTTCTCCTCCATCTTCTCATCCTCCTCCTTCTTCTCCTTCTTCTCCTCCTCCTTCTCCTCCTTCTTCTCTTCCTTCTCCTCCATCTTCTCATCCTCCTCCTTCTTCTCCTCCTCCTTCTCCTCCTCCTTCTCCTCCTCCTTCTCCTCCTTCTTCTCTTCCTTCTCCTCCATCTTCTCATCCTCCTCCTTCTTCTCCTTCTTCTCCTCCATCTTCTCATCCTCCTCCTTCTTCTCCTTCTTCTCCTCCATCTTCTCATCCTCCTCCTTCTTCTCCTTCTTCTCCTCCATCTTCTCATCCTCCTCCTTCTCCTCCTTCTTCTCTTCCTTCTCCTCCATCTTCTCATCCTCCTCCTTCTTCTCCTTCTTCTCCTCCATCTTCTCATCCTCCTCCTTCTTCTCTTCCTTCTCCTCCATCTTCTCATCCTCCTCCTTCTTCTCCTTCTTCTCCTCCATCTTCTCATCCTCCTCATTCTTCTCTTCCTTCTCCTCCATCTTCTCATCCTCCTCCTTCTTCTCCTTCTTCTCCTCCATCTTCTCATCCTCCTCCTTCTCCTCCTTCTTCTCTTCCTTCTCCTCCATCTTCTCATCCTCCTCCTTCTTCTCTTCCTTCTCCTCCATCTTCTCATCCTCCTCCTTCTTCTCCTTCTTCTCCTCCATCTTCTCATCCTCCTCCTTCTCCTCCTTCTTCTCTTCCTTCTCCTCCATCTTCTCATCCTCCTTCTTCTCCTTCTTCTCCTCCATCTTCTCATCCTCCTCCTTCTCCCCTTCTTCTCTTCCTTCTCCTCATCTTCTCATCCTCCTCCTTCTTCTCCTCTTTCCTCCATCTTCTCATCCTCCTCCTTCTTCTCTTCCGTCTCCTCCATCTTCTCATCCTCCTCCTTCTTCTCCTTCTTCTCCTCCATCTTCTCATCCTCCTCCTTTCTCTCCTTCTCCTCCATCTTCTCATCCTCCTCCTTCTCCTCCTTCTTCTCTGCCTTCTCCTCCATCTTCTCATCCTCCTCCTTCTCTCTTCCTCTCCTCCATCTTCTCATCCTCCTCTTCTTCTCCTTCTTCTCCTCCATTTCTCATCCTCCTCCTTCTTCTCTTCCTTCTCCTCCATCTTCTCATCCTCCTCCTTTTTTCTCTTCTTCTCCTCCATCTTCTCATCCTCCTCCTTCTCCTCCTTCTCTTCCTTCTCCTCCTTCTCCTCCATCTTCTCATCCTCCTCCTTCTTCCTCCTTCTTCTCTTCCTTCTCCTCCATCTTCTCATCTCCTCCTTTTCTTCCTTCTTCTCCTCCATCTTCTCATCCTCCTCCTTCTTCTCCTCTCATCCTCCTCCTTCTTCTCCTTCTCATCCTCCTCCTTTTTCTCCTTCTTCTCCTCCATCTTCTCATCCTCCTCCTTCTTCTCCTTAAATCCTCCTCCTTTGTCTCCTTCTTCTCCTCCATCTTCTCATCCTCCTCCTTCTTCTCCTTCTCATCCTCCTCCTTTTTCTCCTTCTTCTCCTCCATTCTTCGATAATCCTCCTCCTTCTCCTTCTCATCTCCTTACTTTTTCTCCTTCTTCTCCTCCATCTTTCTCATCCTCCTCCTTTCTTTCTTCTACTTCTCTCCTCCTTCTTCTCTTCCTTCTACATCCTCCTTCTCCTCATTTCTCCTCCCTTCTTCTCCTTCTTCTCCTCTATCTTCTCATCCTCGCATTCTTCTCCTTCTTCTCTCCTCCTTCTTCTCCTCCATCTTCTCATCCTCCTCCTTCTTCTCCTTCTTCTCCTCATCTTCTCCTCCTCCTTCTTCTCTCCTTCTCCTCCATCTTCTCATCCTCCTCCTTTCTTCTCCTTCTTCTCCTCCATCTTCTCATCCTCCTCCTTTCTCTCCTCCTCCTCTTCTCCTCCATCTTCTCATCCTCCTCCTTCTTCTCCTTCTTCTCCTCCATCTTCTCATCCTCCCTCTTCTCCTCCCCTTCTTCTCCTTCTTCTTTTCCTCCTTCTTCTCTTCCTTCTCCTCCTTCTTCTTCTCCTCCTTCTTCTCCTCCTTCTTCTCCTCCTTCTCCTTGTTCTCCTCCTCCTCCTTTTTTTCTCCTCCTCTTCTTTTCTTCCTTCCTAATTTGCCTTTCAGCGTCGAGGGGAGATATAATTTGCTGTCTTTTTCTCTTCTGTTCACCTCTGCAACCTTTATGTTTCCCAGAGTTTCTAATATTCCGTCAACCTATCTTTATCGTGGTGCCCTTGGGTCTGGTGTTCTCATAACGTTTATTGAAGGATCGTTGTTTTGTATTTTGACAAAAAGCAAGAAGAGCCTTCCTTGCACTAGGAAACGTGGCAATCATTAGAAATTAGGTTAAATACAACAATAAAAATGTTCAACTCCAATGTCTCAGTCAGATGTCTAAATCAGTCCTATAATATGGCTGTGAAAAATGGAGAACAAGAAACATGACAATCACAAAGACACAAACTTTCATTAATGAATGCTAGCGCGGAATATAACGGATGGAGATGGCAGGACAAAATCACTAACATAGAATTATGGAAATGTACCAGTCAAATACCAGTGGATAAAGAGATAAGAGACAGACTACTGCGTTTCGACAATAGCCTTCATCGGGCACAAAACATCATAGCTTAATTCACAAACATAAAACGAAAGTACTTATCTGTCCCCCAAAAAGGGTCATGTGAAGCAGTTGGCTCCTGATGGGTAACAATGACAAGAACCGGAAATGACCAGGGTCTTGTTAAATCTATCTATCTATCTATCTATCTATCTATCTATCTATCTATCTATCTATCTATCTATCTATCTATCTATCTATCTATCTATCTATCTATCTATCTATCTATCTATCTATCTATCTATCTATCTATCTATCTATCTATCTATCTATCTATATCTATCTATCTATCTATCTCTGTCTGCTTGTCTGTCTGTCTATTGATCTTTCGAGTCGTTTCAGCTCATAGGACATAGACCCAGATACTCTTTCCCTGTTTCGAGGTGTTCTTTCTAGCAGTCTCAATCCTTGCAAAGATCTTTTATCAAATCTCGCCATTTGTCTCTGTTCTGTGCAAGCTTCATCATGATGAGAGGAAAGTGGGAATGCTTAGTGACAACTGGCAAAATACAGGGAAATAGTGATCGCGGACGACAAAGAGCGTAAAATACTGGATAGCTTGGTGTCATGGCATGGAAAACAGTCAACAAGAGAATTGATACGATGTAATATGGATAGAAGATTGTGGAAAGACATGATCGGCTACGCCAACCGGTATGGCACATGATGATACTGAAATCCCACAGAATGCTGGACGTCTGCACTTTAAGGTGAGTGAGGGACCCTACAGACAGGGACTGGCAGGCAGTGAAAGACATGCATGAATCAGGAGGGCCCGCACAGGTAGCTCAGGTAGCATTTCGTGAACAATCGACATTTTGTTTGTTTGCTGGTCTCAGGTGTCGGGGGCAAAGTCCAGATGTTGAGCACTTTTACGTTCGCGTGGATTTCACCAGAAGATTGATTTGATTTCCTCGGTTGATTATTTCAGTGGAAAGTGGCTTTCATGTACACAGAATATGGTGTGTGTGTGGGGGGGGGGGCGTTGGGTGGTCTAAAGCATCATCAAGTGCCATACTGGTTGACGAAGGCGATCATGTCCTTCCACAATCTTCTATCTACAGTGCATCGTATCAGTTCTGTTGTTGACTGTTTTCCATGCCATCACACCAAGCTATCCAGTATTTCTCTCTTTGTCGTCCGCGATCTCTCTTTCCCTGTATTTTGCCAGTAAACAAGTTTTCCAACTTTCCTCTTCTCATGATGTGCCTGAAAAATGTTGATTGTTTCTTTCAAATGTTTTTTAGGAGCTCCCTTTTTGTGTGGCGTCCTTGAGAATTTCCTCATTGGTCTATTTAGCTTTCTAGAGAACTTTCACCATTCTTCTAAGAAATCCCATCTCTGTGGCCTCTAATCGTCTTTTCAATTGTTTGTCTACTGTCCATGATTCGCTTCCATATGGCAGATGTGGTTCTATATAGCACCGATGAACTCTCTTTCTCACTTCTATTGACATGGATTTGTTGCATAAGATATTTTTCTAAAGCAGCGGATCTAAAGCAGCGGATCTAAAGCAGCGGATCTAAAGTAGCGGATCTAAAGCAGCGGATCTAAAGCAGCGGATCTAAAGTAGCGGATCTAAAGTAGCGGATCTAAAGTAGCGGATCTAAAGTAGCGGGTCTAAAGTAGCGGATCTAAAGTAGCGGATCTAAAGTAGCGGATCTAAAGTAGCGGGTCTAAAGCAGCGGGGTCTTAAGCAGCGGATCTAAAGTAGCGGGTCTAAAGCAGCGGGTCTTAAGCAGCGGATCTAAAGTAGCGGGTCTAAAGCAGCGGATCTAAAGTAGCGGATCTAAAGCAGCGGTTCTAAAGCAGCGGGTCTAAAGTAGCGGATCTAAAGCAGCAGATCTAAAGTAGCGGGTCTAAAGCAGCGGGTCTAAAGTAGCGGATCTAAAGTAGCAGATCTAAAGTAGCGGATCTAAAGTAGCGGGTCTAAAGTAGCGGATCTAAAGCAGCAGATCTAAAGTAGCGGATCTAAAGTAGCGGATCTAAAGTAGCGGGTCTAAAGCAGCGGATCTAAAGTAGCGGATCTAAAGTAGCGGGTCTAAAGCAGCAGATCTAAAGCAGCGGATCTAAAGTAGCGGGTCTAAAGCAGCGGGTCTTAAGCAGCGGATCTAAAGTAGCGGGTCTAAAGCAGCGGATCTAAAGTAGCGGATCTAAAGCAGCGGGTCTAAAGCAGCGGGTCTAAAGTAGCGGATCTAAAGCAGCAGATCTAAAGTAGCGGGTCTAAAGCAGCGGGTCTAAAGTAGCGGATCTAAAGTAGCAGATCTAAAGTAGCGGATCTAAAGTAGCGGGTCTAAAGTAGCGGATCTAAAGCAGCAGATCTAAAGTAGCGGATCTAAAGTAGCGGATCTAAAGTAGCGGGTCTAAAGCAGCGGATCTAAAGTAGCGGATCTAAAGTAGCGGGTCTAAAGCAGCGGATCTAAAGTAGCGGATCTAAAGTAGCGGGTCTAAAGTAGCGGATCTAAAGTAGCGGATCTAAAGTAGCGGGTCTAAAGTAGCGGATCTAAAGTAGCGGGTCTAAAGTAGCGGATCTAAAGTAGCGGATCTAAAGTAGCGGATCTAAAGTAGCGGGTCTAAAGCAGCGGGTCTAAAGCAGCGATGGACAAATAACGGCACGCGCGCCACATCCGGCTCGCTAGTTTATTTTTCTTTGGCCTTTAAGCGTCCACAGAAACTACTAAATTAAACATCTATAAATACAAACCACAGCTCAGGGGGGTTAACAAATAATATATCGGTAATTTTGAAATCAATAATTAATTGTCTTGTTACAAATGATCAAATATGTTGACAAAGTGCAATCAACATTGATATCTGACTCAGTTACAAATTGTAATTTGTGATGATACTCTTAATTCTTCAGCACGGAGTGGTTTTAATTAATTTAGCGGTAGAGATGTCAGAGACCACATTTGTCCTGATTTTAAATATCAATCTATATATATATATATATTTTATCTAACATATAACATATAACATATAACATATTACATATAACATATAACATATTACATATTACATATAACATATAACATATTACATATAACATATACATATAACATATTACATATAACATATTACATATAACATATTACATATAACATATTACATATTACATATTACATATAACATATAACATATTACATATAACATATAACATATAACATATAACATATTACATATAACATATTACATATAACATATAACATATTACATATTACATATAACATATTACATATAACATATTACATATGAATTTTAGATAATTGAACAAGGAACTATATGACACCCAATACCAAGATTGGAGCTGCGATAGCTCAGTGGTTAGTGAACTGGACTACAAAGGACAAGGTGTAGGGTTCGATCCCAAGCGACGGCTTTCGGGTTCACCCAGCCTTTAATGGGTACCGCATTTTTTGTTCCTGAAAAGTAAAACGGCACGGGCGTAATACCGACCACATTACCCCAAAAATCATGTGCTGAAGGTCTGTAAAATATAGGGTCACTAACACCATATTCCCTATGCGTCACTTGGCGTGACGGGGGTACTATACTTTTTTTTTTTATTCCCCGTTTGGTGTATGTTTTACTTCTGACGTGTGGATGGACTGTGATTACCGATATTTAAGTGGAAGATTATTTATTCTTCTTTGTGTCGTGTGTTCGCGGTTATTGGTTATTTGATTATGGAAGGCCTCGGTATCACTGCAAACGAATTAAAATCCATAATTGCTCAACCGCCCGTGCAGTGGAATCAACCGAATTACTAACTCATCTCCCAAACAAAGAAAGGTAACTGTAGTCCCCATCGTAGCTGTCTCAGCACACACCAAAAGACATAAGGCGAATCCGCGCAGAAAGTGAACACAGTCAACTGTTCCCTGTCATACGATATCATCATTCATCGTAAACAATTGGGACATCGAAACATGATCAAAACGGATGAAACACACAGCTCACGGTGGGCACAGAGCACTTAACTCAGTAGCTCCTGCAACAAGCCGGACTTGGAATATGAGGAAACTGCAATAAGGAACACCCTTCAGACATATCCTTCAATGGTTCCTGCCGTCTATCCACATATACAATGGAAGTTCACGTCCTCCCGAAAATGATGATCGTCATATTGAGAACATGTCCGCGGTTCGACAGGCAAGCACATGGTTCGACAAAAATGTCGCGGTAAATCCGGGTGTGTTCAACCCTTATGTGAAAAGTCTGTGACTGTAGATGGGGCGGATGAATTAGAAATGATCAACGGCCCAGAAAGCGAAAACAGCAAAGTGTGTGGTACACATGAGGCTTATTCAGAACACGAAAACGAATATGGCTGACCACCGTGAAAAGAGATTGGAGCCTCATCACGTACTAGTCCAGAGGAAGCTAATGAGAGGAATTCGAACTTATGTCGAGAAAAAGATCTTAAAATAAGTACTTGGAATGTTAGGACTCTATATCAAGAAGGGAAATTGGAAAATCTAATTCAAGAAGCAGAACGAATAAATATAGACATTTTAGGCATATCAGAGACTAGATGGAAAGAATGTAGAGGTATGGGAATGTAGAACATAGAGGACGAAAAATATAGATTTATATACTCAGGAAACACAACAGAATATCAAAGGGGGGTAGGAGTACTGATAAAAAGAGAGCTACGAAAATATATAAGTAACCACTGGACATACAGTGATAGGATTATACTACTCAAGTTGAAAGCAAAACCATTCGACATAGCAATAATACAGACATATGCACCTACTCAAGACTACACAGATGAACAAATAGAGGCATACTATGAAGACTTAAATAAAGTTATGAAGTAAGTGAAATCTTCAGACATCTTGATTGTAATGGGTGACATGAACGCTAAAGTAGGAAAAGGTAGATAAAAGAAAGGTTCCGTAACAGCGTAAAGAAAGCCAAAACCTACCCAGGAGCAGATATTAATTCAGATCACAATCCTGTAATGATTAAAATGAGAATCAAACTAAAGAGAAACAAGCAAAAATCTAATTCATCAATAAACCCACTCGACATAACAGCTTTAAATCAAAAAGATATTAAAGATACCTATACAATACAAGTAAAGAACACATACCAGAAGCTGCTAGAGGAAGGAATTGAACAATACAGAAGAGAAAATCCTGATGAAAAAATGGCAACCACAAGGCAATGCATAAAGAAAAGCATACAAGAAACCTGCGACACCTTAACCAAAAGAGAAAAGAACAAAAACCAAAAACGGATAACTAACACAATCTTAGAAAAAATGGAAGAAAGGAGACAAGCGAAGAACACTGCCCAATACAATAAAATAGATAATGAGATACGCAAAAAGTGCAAAAAGGCAAAAGAAGACTGGCTCAGCCAAAAATGTATAGAAAAAGAAAACTATGGAAAGCAAACAAGACTTAAGAGGAATGCACACAGAAATAAAGAGAATGACTAATAAAAATTAAAAAGCCACAGAAGGTGGATGCATTGCAGACAAAAAAGGAAAAATGCTAACAGACAATAAGGATATCATAGATAGATGGCATGAATATATAACAGAACTATTTCATGATCAAAGGACAAGAAACCAGTTATAAAATGTACATCAGGCTATACAATCTTAAAATCTTAGGTGGAAAAAGCTATACAAACAATGAAAACGGGAAAAACAGCAAGACCTGACAGCATACAGATAGAGATACTGCTTGCTTGCGTTCGCCCCGATGACTAAAGTATTCTAGAGTATTCGTAGACTGTAGAATTCCTCTTCGCTACCCTTAAAAGGACGTTAAGTGGGCGTGTCTGCGTGTGTGTTGTGGTTTGCAGTATAACTGTTATATTTGCGCCTTTCGGCCCAACACATCCGACTTCAGCACGACATATTGAGTACTGGGTTGTCTTCCCTCTTCGATCCCTGCTCGCTTGGCCAGACTAGACAAGTTAGCCTGTTACTGGAGGCACCGCGGAGAGATGGAGAAGGGTCTGGATGGTTTTGGTTCACCGATCCTGGCGCAAGCCATCAGCTGTGGGTCGCTGACAACTTCCAATCTGGTGCTGGGAGGCGCGCCTTCGCCTCCAAATAGAGATGATACAGGCAGTAGAAAATTTTGGCATTGAAGTGATCACAGACATATGCAAGGACATATGCCACAAGGATACATACCAAATGAACTAAAAACATCAACTTTCATTGCATTGCCTAAAAAGAATGGTGCAGTTGAATGCAGTGACTTTAGAACAATAAGCCTAATGACCATGTTACAGAAATCTTGCTAAAAGTTATACAAGGAAGGATTCAGAATAAAATATAATACTGAATTAGATGAGCAGCAATTTAGATTTAGGAAAAAATAGTGGGACAAAAGAAGCCATATTCTGCATGAGAAACATTAATCGAAAGTACACAGAAGTAAACAAACCAATATATGCCTGCTTCATAGACTACACCAAAGGTTTTGATAGAGTACACCACAAACAACTTATAGAATGCCTACAAGAGATACATCTAGATGACATGGACATACGACTAATATGTAATCTATACTGGGAGCAAACAGCAATAATAAAATATAACAAAGAGAACTCTACACCCATTGATATAAAAGAGAAGTAAGACAGGAATGCATCCTATCACCAAGCTTGTTCAATCTATACACTGAGCAAATCTTTAAAAACATCACAGAGATGCCAGGCCTACAAATAATGGAAAGATAATCAATAACCTAAGATATGCTGACGATACTGTACTACTAGCAGAAAATCCTAAAGATCTACAACAATTACTTAATGAAATAAACACGACAAGCAAAAAATATGAACTAGATAGAATATCAAAAGGACTAAAACTATGATCATAAACAAAGGAATTACTCAAAACCCACAAGTGGATATCAAAATAGAAGGAATAGACCTGGAGACAGTTCAGAACTACAACTACCATGGACATACTATAACCAGTGATGGAAAATGTACAACTGAAATAACAAAAGAATAGGAATGGCAAAAAGTAATTTTAATGTCATGAAGAATATACTAACATCAAACAAATAACACCCGGGCTAAAAGTAAGAATAGCAAAATGTTACATCTTCGCAATATTTCTATATGGTGCAGAAACATGGACACTAGACAAGAAAACAGAACAGAGAATTGAAGCCTTTGAAATGTTGGATATATAGAAGAATAGGTAGAATTGGATGGAAGGAAAAGAAAACAAACGATAAAGTCTTAAAACAACTAAAAATGAAAAGAGAACTTCTGAACACAATTCAAACAAGACAAATGAAATTTTTGGGCCATGTTAAAAGACACAACAGCCTACTAAAAGTAATCCTGGAGGGGAAAATACAAGGTAAAAGAGGCAGAGGCAGACCAAGACTACATGGACGAGTAACATCAAAAGATGGACAATCAGCCTATGACAACCTGCACCATCAAAGCAAGAGACAGAGCAGAATGGCGCTCCTTGGTAGCCAACCTTCGTTGCGGAGACGGCACTCGATGATGATGAAGGCGCTGTGACGAGGAGTACGGGTTCGAGCCTGCTTCGAGCTGTCCATTGTTTTTTTGTTCTCTTTCTTTTCTTTGTTTTCTTTGTTTCTTTCTTTTCTTTGTTTTCTTTGTTTTCTGTGTTTTCTTTGTTTTCTTTCTTTTCTTTCTTTCTTTCTTTTTCTTTGTTTTCTTTGTTTTCTTGTTTTTTCTTTCTTTTCTTTGTTTTCTTTGTATTCTTTCTTTTCTTTGTTTTCTTTCTTTTCTTTGTTTTCTTTGTATTCTTTCTTTTCTTTGTTTTCTTTCTTTCTTTGTTTTCTTTATATTCTTTCTTTCTTTGTATTCTTTCTTTTCTTTGTTTTCTTTGTTTTCTTTTGTTGATTATTTGTGGAATTTTTTTCGAGTTTTGTAAACATACCTCTTCCCAGGTTACGATTAGTTCGTCTCTGGGTAGTGAGATTGGATGTCTTGCCCTCTCTGGGTAGTGAGATTGGATGTCTTGCCCTCTCTGGGTAGTGAGATTGGATGTCTTGCCCTCTCTGGGTAGTGAGATTGGATGTCTAGCCCTCTCTGGGTAGTGAGATTCGATGTCTTGTCCTCTCTGGGTAGTGAGATTCGATGTCTAGCCCTCTCTGGGTAGTGAGATTCGATGTCTTGCCCTCTCCGAGTAGTGAGATTCGATGTCTTGCCCTCTCCGGGTAGTGAGATTCGATTTCTTCTTATTTAGAAATTTACTTTCTTATTAGAGACTTACTTTCTTATTTAGAGATTTAATTTCTTATTAGAGACTTACTTTCTTATTTAGAGATTTACTTTCTTTTTACAGACTTACTTTCTAATTTAGAGATTTACTTTCTTATTAGAGACTTACTTTCTTATTTAGAGATTTACTTTCTTATTTTGAGATTTACTTTCTATTAGAGATTTACTTCTTATTTAGAGATTTACTTTCTTATTAGAGACTTACTTTCTTATGTAGAGATTAACTTTCTTATTAGAGATTTACTTTCTTCTTTAGATATTTACTTTCTTATTAGAGACTTACTTTTCTTATTTAGAGATTTACTTTCTTATTAGAGACTTACTTTCTTATTTAGAGATTTTCTTTCTCATTAGAGACTTACTTTCTTATTTAGAGATTTTCTTTCTCATTAGAGACTTACTTTCTTATTTAGAGATTTACTTTCTTATTAGAGACTTACTTCCAATTTAGAAATCTACTCCCTCATATATTCTGATAATAAAGAAGGAACAAGAAAGAAGGACCTACGTTTTATGATTTTCATTAAAAACGGCTCTAATTTCTGCCTTTACTGTCTCACTTTTTACGTTTCCTTGTATATTTGAACACTGCAGTGGTTGATGTATTGAGATAGCCCGTTATAGAATAGACGATCTGAGGGTTTTTGCTCGACAAGTAAAAACAGAAGTAGGTGAACTCCATAAAATAGAAACGTGCTGAGAAGAGGTCGGGAGAACAAGCAAAAATAGAAATTGCCGCTGGAGATAGCTGCAGTGTAAAGGTTGGATTGAGATAACAGGAACTCCATCTGAAGTGGAATCCTCTTTTTGCACGGTTGTTTGTTCCAGTCAAAGATTGGCTTTTTAGTTCTAGCCGATGAACGTAAGAATCTGTGAAGATTGTCGTTGGGATGGCTAAACTCATTCTTAAGACCAGCGTGAAAATAAATAAATAAATGAAGTAAATAAAAATAAATAAATAAAATAAAAATAAATAAATAACTAAATAATATAAATAAATAAAATAAATAAACATTATTTAAATAAAACAATTAATAAATTAATTAAATAAAAAATTAATTAATTAAATTAATTAATTAATTAAATAAATAAATAACATAAATAACATAAATAAATAAAATAAGTAAATACATTAATTTAATTAATTAATTAATTTTAAAAAATTAAAAAAATAAAATAAATAAATAAAATAAACAAATACATTAATTAAATTAATTAATTAATTAAATAAATAAATAAATAAATAAATAAATACATAATTTAAAAAAAAAAATAAAATAAATAAATAAGGTGATCTCATCTCTGTAATCACACACTAACCGTTTCAGGGCCTTGACGTAAGACGTCGACCTCTGGATAAAAAGGGGCTTGGGGCCTTGACGTAAGGCGTCGACCTCTGAACAAGAAGGGGCTTGAGGGCCTTGACATAAGATGTCCACCTCTAGACAAGAATGGGCTTGGGGGCCTTGACATAATACGCCCATCTCTGGACAAGAAGGGGCTTGGGGGCCTTGACATAAGACGCCCCCTCTGGACAAGAAAGGGGCTTGAGGGCATTGACGTAAGACGTCGACCTCTGGACAAGAAGGGGCTGGGGCCTTGACATAAGACGCCCACCTCTGGACAAGAAGGGGCTTGGGGGCCTTAACGTAAGATGTCCACCTCTGGAAAAGAAAAGGCTTAGGGGCCTTAATGTAAGAATGTCGACCTCTAGACAAGAATGGGCTCAGGGCCCTTGACGTAAGACGTCCATCTCTGGACAATAATGTCCTTGTCAATTCTTTCATCTTATATTATCCCTCTCGGGGGCTCGGGGCCCTTGACGTAAGACGTCCACCTCTGGACTATAAGGTCCTTGGTCAATACTATCATTATATATAATCCCTCTCGGGGCTCAGGGCCCTTGACGTAAGACGTCCATCTCTGAACAATAATGTCCTTGGTCAATTCTATCATCTTATATAATCTCTTTCGGGGGCTCGGGGCCCTTGACGTAAGACGTCCGCCTCTGGACAATAAGGTCTCTGGACTCTGGGTAGTGAGATCTATCTGATGAACTTATAGATAACGTAAAAAAAAACAGGAGGTCATGTGTGCTCTCTGCGCACGTTAAAATATCTTTAGCAGTTACAGTTCGTAAAGAGATCGCTAAAATGGACATGTTCGGGGAAAATTGTTAAGCGCCAATTCATGTCGACCACGGATGTGTCTGCCCGGAGATAAAGATGGTTGAGTTGGCCGTGTGCTCTAGTGTTGGAGGTGATGGCAGTGACCAAGGCATTCAAATGGTTAGAATCACAAGACTACACCCACGCATGTATACTGAGTGATTCGATGAGCATGATAAAAAAAAAGTGGAGGCGGGCTCTTTACGCATGCAATGGGTAGAGCCGTTGCAGAAATCCAAAATACGTAAGGTCACCTTTGTCTATGTCCCTGGACATGCGGGAGTACGGGGAAATGAAAGAGCAGACAGGTTGGCTAGCTGCGCTGTCGTTGAGGACGGGCAACCAATGGATCGGGTGGACATCATCAATGCCTTCCGAGATGTTTGAAGAGCACATGACTTCGACAAACACAGATTCACGTCGCTTCTTCGGATGAAAGAGATGGGAGTTAAGATGGGCACAGCCAGAAATGAGAAACTTAGTGGCCGTGTAAGAAGACTTATCAACCAAAATAGAACTGGAGTCGTCAGTCGCTGGACACTGAGGGAATTGCTGAGGAGGGAATCTGAGCACCTATGGGCATGTTCGGAGTGCAATGATGATGACCCGCAAATAACTCAATAACTCTAGTGTTTGGTTTATCAAGGCAAAGCGCTGTGCCAATGAATACGGGTTCGATCCTGCTTCGGACCATATATTGTTCTTTGTTTTTTTTTTCATGTTGTTGGTTATTTGTTATTGTTTTTTCCGAGTACTGTAAACATACTTCCTCCTCTAAAATGATTTGCTGACGAAGATGTCGTTGATTGGCGTAAAATAGCGACACAATGCATCCACGAGTAATCAACGGATGCACACTGAAGAGGTATATCTTCCCGAAGCTCTGGTGCATTCGCATCTCTACTATCGCTATCAATGTCCACAGCATGGGAATGTAAATAGGCGGCGATTCTTCTTTGTAATCATTTATAAATTATAATATATTTTTAACAATAGAAACAAGAAAAAAAGTTCTTAAATGTTATGTAGAGCCATTCTAACATATGGATGTGAATCATGGACAAAAGGACAGCAGACAAGAAAATCACTGGAGTCTGTAGAAATGTGGTTTTACAGACGAATGTTCAGAGTACCATGGACAGCTAAGAAGAGTAATGAAAATGTTCTGAAAGAGGTCAAAGCAAAAAGAGAGCTAATTTCCAAAATTAGGAAGAAACAATCATCATTTTTTGGCCATGTAATGAGAAGAGAACAGCTGGAATATATTGTAACAACTGGAAAAATTGAGGGACGAAGAGATATAGGGAAGCAAAGAGAAAAGATACCAGACAGCTTAAGAGAATGGCTTGGCAGAAGGTCAACAACATAAATGATTAATAACTGTCGTGATCGAAAGTTGTGGAGAGACATGATCACCTACGTCTGCAGACCCGGTACTTGATGATGATGATATTTCCGGACCGTTAAATCCTAAAAGTTCATCGGAGCGCGTTCCAGGCCGTTCCGTTTAAAAAAAAACCTGCTTAGTCTTATTCTCCATTTTTTCTTTGAGATATTTCAAAATTTGCTATTTAGCGGTCGTCAGTAGGAAAAGTGAAGGAGATACATATAAAAGAAGAATAAAGGAAGAAAAGAAATTAAAAAAGAAACACATAGTTTGGCTCGACTTAAGAACGAGATGACTTCACTGCAGGACTGGTATTATCCTTTCAGCCCTGGTTGCAGCGACCGACAAAGTGTTCATCCCGATCTTTATACTTCTCTATTGAACGTCTTGCGTTCTGTAAATACAGCGCGTTTGTAAGTTCATCCTGTTTTATTGAAAGCACTGCATTATGTATAAAAAAGCGTGCAGCTCAAAAAAGGCACTTCCGGGTCGAAGAAACGACCGTCACGAGCAGCATAATCTCCATGAGCCCGCGCCAATTCCAGTGTAGACTTCATGGTCAGTGAGCGTGCCCAAAGAAAAGCTGTCCCAACAAATGAAGTCAGGCATCACTGCGGTGAAAAAACTCGATCCAACCGTGGTTCAGCTAGTAAAATGTTGCAGTAGAACACAGATCCAGTTCCAGGGCAAAGATGGGACCTGGTACAGTTCCACTTCACTCAACGGCTAGTCGCCTGAAGCACTATTTCAGCACACGGGCGCGAAAACCATCATTTTTTAAATTATCAGGTGAATGCGACCTGACTACCGCTGTCTCCAAACTCGAAAATCAAAGCCAGAAAGAATCACTTGAAATCAGGCTGCAACAAAAATACCACTAGTCCTGAACCTGATTCGACTAGGCTTCCATCTTGACCTCCGCACCAACCGGAAGTCCACATGGTATTGGCTATACTATAACCGGGTGAGAAGTTTTCAAACCTCTGGACGAGGTTTCTTGTATGATTTTTCGACCAAGGCAGCCAATGAAGGAGCCGCGATAGGTCAGTGGTTAGTGAACTGGACTACAAAGAACAAGAGGTAAGGTTCGATCCCAACCTACTGCTTCCGGGTTCACCCAGCCTTAAATGGGTACCGGATATTTTTCTTGGGAAAGTAAAGCGGCACTGGCGTAATACCGACTATATTACCCCAAAAATCATGTGCTAAAGGTCTGTAAAAATTATGGTTACTAACACCATATTCCCTATATTTACTTTACTTAAGGCAAACTTCAGACAGACAATTAGGAGCTATACTATTTCATGAAGAATAGATGTGGCATTAATTGTGAAGACAGGCAACTTAAGGTGATTTGTTATCGATTCTTCTTAATATGTTTCTCTCTCTGTCCACTTCTGTATCGATACAGGAGACTACAACCTCTCTGCTGATACAGAAGTCTACAACCTGTTTGTCGATACAGAAGACTACAACCTGTCTGTCGATACAGAAGTCTACAACCTGTCTGTCGATACAGAAGTCTACAACCTGTCTGTCGATACAGAAGTCTACAACCTGTCTGTCGATACAGAAGTCTACAACCTGTCTGTCGATACAGAAGTCTACAACCTGTCTGTCGATACATAAGTCTACAACCTGTCTGTCGATACAGAAGTCTACAACCTGTCTGTCGATACAGAAGTCTACAACCTGTCTGTCGATACAGAAGTCTACAACCTGTCTGTCGATACAGAAGTCTACAACCTGTTTGTCGATACAGAATATAATACAGAAGAGTTTGGTGGCAACGTATTAATGGGTGTTCAGTCAGAGTGGATCTGGAAAACTCTAAATGTGAGAGAGTCTGAAATCCTACTCTGATTGAGTCTTGATCGCAGAGAGAGAGAGAGAGAGAGAGAGAGAGATTTTTTCAGACGGGCTGTGATGAATGCAGCGTTCTGTGGGAGATCTGGCTAGAGACAGAGATTCTTTCAGACGGGCTGTGGTGAATGCAGCGTTCTGTGGGAGATCTGGCTAGAAACAGAGATTTTTTCAGACGGGCTGTGGTGAATGCAGCGTTCTGTGGGAGATCTGGCTAGAAACAGAGATTCTTTCAGACGGGCTGTGGTGAATGCAGTGTTCTGTGGGAGATCTGGCTAGAAACAGAGATTCTTTCAGACGGGCTGTGGTGAATGCAGCGTTCTGTGGGAGATCTGGCTAGAGACAGAGATTCTTTCAGACGGGCTGTGGTGAATGCAGCGTTCTGTGGGAGATCTGGCTAGAAACAGAGATTTTTTTCAGACGGGCTGTGGTGAATGCAGCGTTCTGTGGGAGATCTGGCTAGAAACAGAGATTTTTTCAGACGGGCTGTGGTGAATGCAGCGTTCTGTGGGAGATCTGGCTAGAGACAGAGATTCTTTCAGACGGGCTGTGGTGAATGCAGCGTTCTGTGGGAGATCTGGCTAGAAACAGATATTCTTTCAGACGGGCTGTGGTGAATGCAGTGTTCGGTAAAGAAAAAGCAACTTGATGATAATTTTACAGGTCTACGCCATTACCATTCCCCCTTCATCCCAGCCCCAGAATATATTCCGTACCCATTTAATGTTTGGTGGATATAGAAACATCTATGTCCATAGAGAAGTCTGCGACCTGTCTGTCGATACAGAAGTCTACGACCTGTCTGTTTGATACAAAAGACTACAACCTGTCTGTCGATACAGAAGTCTACGACCTGTCTGTTTGATACAGGAGACTGCAACCTGTCTGTTTGATACAGGAGCCTACAACCTGTCTGTTTGATACAGGAGACTGCAACCTGTCTATTTGATACAGGAGCCTACAACCTGTCTGTTTGATACAGGAGACTACAACCTGTCTGTTTGATACAGGAGACTACAACCTGTCTGTTTGATACAGGAGCCTACAACCTGTCTGTCATACAGAAGTCTCGACTTCTGTAAAGGCTGGGTGATTTTCTTGTCTGTTGTCCTATTTTCCATGATTCGCATCCATATGTTAAGACTGGCGCTACGTAACATTTAAGAACTCTTTTTCTTGTTTCTATTGTCAAAATGGATTGCATAGTATCTTCCACATTTTTTGGAAAGCTGCTTTTGCCTGAGTCATTCTGCATCTCACCTCTTTTGTACATCTTCCGTCTGAGGTTAACAAAGTTCCGAAATATCTAAATTCATTTACCTGTTGTAATATTGTTCCACTTGTCTTTATTTTGCACTGAGGTGATTTCTTCTTTGTTGTTACCATTACTTCTGTCTTTTTGCTATTAAGGCTGAGTCCTTTATATTTGCTTTCTTTCACTATAATGTCTAACATTTCTTGTAACTCATTTTCACTCTTAACAATTGAGACTGTATCATCAGCATACCTTAGATTATTTATATTATGACCTCCATTTGTTATTGCAGGCATGTCCCTTATGGATCTTAAAATAATCTCACTATAAATATTAAACAATTCTGGTGACAGCATACAACCTTGTTTAACACCCTGTTTTATTTGTTGAAACATTCCCAATTGGTTTCCAGTTCTCATGGCCGCTGTTTGTTGCCAGTACATGTTCTTTATTATTTTTTTCTATATTATATTTATAAGAATATTGAATATAACAAGAATATTGAATATAACAAAAATATTGAATATAACAAGAATATTGAATATAACAAGAATATTGAATATAACAGGAATATTGAATATAACGAGAATATTGAATATAACAAGAATATTGAATATAACGAGAATATTGAATATAACAAGAATATTGAATATAACAAGAATATTGAATATAACGAGAATATTGATATAACAAGAATATTGAATATAACAAGAATATTGAATATAACGAGAATATTGAATATAACAAGAATATTGAATATAACAAGAATATTGAATATAACGAGAATATTGAATATAACAAGAATATTGAATATAACAAGAATATTGAATATAACAAAAATATTGAATATAACAAGAATATTGAATATAACAAGAATATTGAATATAACAAGAATATTGATAATAATAAAAAGATTAATAATTATAGTGAGAATATTGATTGCAACCTTCATCATCATCAAGTACCGGGCCTGCCAGCGTAGGTGACATGTCTCTCCACAACTTTCGATCTCGGCAGCTATTTATCATTTCTGTTGTTGACCTTCTGCCAAGCCATTCTCTTAAGCTGTCTGTTATTTTTTCTCTTTGTTTCCCTCTATCTCTTCGTCCCTCAATTTTCCCAGTTGTTACAATATATTCCAGCTGTTCTCTTGAGCTGTCTGGTTGATCGCAACAAGAACACTGATTATAATAAAAACAAAACAAAAAATTCATTTTTTTCAAAAATTAGTTTAAAAATATTGATTATTTAATTACAGCAAGAGGACAGACAATTAGGAGCTCGGCTATTTCATAAAGAATAGATGTGACATTAATTGTGAAGACAGACAATTAGATGATATACTATTTCATAAAGAATAGATGTGGCATTAATTGTGAAGACAGACAATTAGGGGGCTGTGTTATTTCATGAAGAATAGATATGGCATTAATTGTGAAGACAGACAATTAGGGGGCTGTGTTATTTCATGAAGAATAGATTTGGCATTAATTGTGAAGACAGACAATTAGGGGGCTGTGTTATTTCATGAAGAATAGATTTGGCATTAATTGTGAAGACAGACAATTAGGGGGCTGTGTTATTTCATGAAGAATAGATATGGCACTAATTGTGAAGACAGACAATTAGGGGCTAGGCTATTTCATGAAGAATAGATGTGACATTAATTGTGAAGACAGACAATTAGGAGCTCGGCTATTTCATGAAGAATAGATGTGATATTAATTGTGAAGACAGACAATTAGGGGCTATACTATTTCACGAAGAATAGATGTGACATTAATTGTGAAGACATACAATTAGGACCTCGGCTATTTCATGAAGAATAGATGTGACATTAATTGTGAAGACAGACAATTAGGAGCTATACTATTTCATGAAGAATAGATGTGGCATTAATTGTGAAGACAGACAATTCGATGATATACTATTTCACGAAGGATAGATGTGCCATTAATTGTGAAGACAGACAATTATTTCATGAAGAATAGATGTTGCATTAATTGTGAAGACAGACAATTATGAGCTATACTATTTCATGAAGAATAGATGTGCCATTAATTGTGAAGACAGACAATTAGATGATATACTATTTCACGAAGGATAGATGTGGTATTAATTGTGAAGACAGACAATTATTTCATGAAGAATAGATGTGGCATTAATTGTGAAGACAGACAATTATTTCATGAAGAATAGATGTTGCATTAATTGTGAAGACAGACAATTATGAGCTATACTATTTCATGAAGAATAGATGTGCCATTAATTGTGAAGACAGACAATTAGATGATATACTATTTCACGAAGGATAGATGTGGCATTAATTGTGAAGACAGACAATTAGATGATATACTATTTCACGAAGGATAGATGTGGCATTAATTGTGAAGACAGACAATTAGATGATATACTATTTCACGAAGGATAGATGTGGCATTAATTGTGAGATGTAAGGGCAAAAGTATCCCCAAAGTATAACTGTCATTGAGATGTGGAGTGTCGGGTCACGACATCTTTTGGGCACATCTTTAAGTAAACAAAGCCCAAGATTCTCTCTATCTGGATGACCTCTTGACCTTGACCATGGCCGAGTATCCAGTTATTTCATCCACACAAGCCAGATCGTTTGAAAAACGTTTTTGAAAAATAAATATTTATTGCACCAAGAAAAGCAATCTAAATCTTTGTTGCACCAAGAAAAGCAATCTCAGTCTTCGTACGTCATGAAAAGCTATCTAAATCTTTTTTACGCTATCAAAAGCAATCTTAATCTTGTTACGTCAAGAAAAGCAATAATAGTAATTTTTACTAAGGTATCGTAAACAGGTCGGTCATAGATGTATCGTAATTAAGAGTTTCAACATAGCGGATTTGTTTCTGGTGTGAGATACGACTTTTTCTACTTCTTCTTTCCTTCTTCATTTGCCTTTCAGCGTCGAGGGGGGATATAGTTTGCGGTCTTTTGCTCTTCTGTTCGCCTCTGTTGCTTTTATGTTTCCTAATGCTTCTAATATTCCATCGATCCATCTTTTTCGTGGTCGACCCTTGGGTCTGGTGTTCTCACAACGTTTGTTGAAGGCTCGTTGTGTTGTGTTTTGATCTTTCTGCCTTGTCACATGGCCAAACCATTTTATCTGTTGTTTCTTTATATATTCTATAGCGGGGGCTATTC
>JAVIAB010000026.1:20347306-20422306 GCA_032433765.1 Megaustenia siamemsis | reverse complement strand
AGTCATGTATAAGTAATAAAAAATGTCACTGTCCCACTGCAGAATTTATTAATTTTACTCGTCTCGGCTTCCTCGCTTTGTTGGAACTGTCTGTTTGGGCTAAATGGTTATCAAACACTGGTGAATACGAAGGTTGATTAGAGTTCAAAACACAGCCACCCTCCATTTTGACAAAGCCTTGATCAAAGACGGCGTAGGTAATTGGCGACTGAGTGGAAATTGAATCACTCGAGGCATACATATCTCTTGGTTCTTTCGGTTGCTCAACAAGAGGTGTAGTATAGTTGATGTTATCATAAGTTGCTAAAATGTCATCTCGCATATCAACTAGCGTGATAAATTCATCTCTCGAGAGAGTTATTCCAGTTCTGGTAGGAAACTTAAGAAGACTCTCACCACGATATGACCTTATGTTTATCAATGGTCTGTTATGAAAAGCAGAAACTGAGACTGCCTTAACACCATCTTTGGACAGTGGAATTATATTCTCATTTCTACGAGACATGAAAATACGTTGATCACATACATCAAATGAAGCTGGCATATTAACGCTAGCCGATTCCATGTTTGAATCACACGACTTGGTAGCAGGGCTCTGACTTTCTGTATGTAGTAGAACTGAGAACGGCTGACCTTTATACCCTGTAACAAGTGGGGCGTGGCCAGCCTAATTATAGTAACCAATGGAATACGTTCTATTTATAGTAACTGATGCAATACGTCATCGGACGTGTTGAGACATGTTCAGAGAGCCGCCATCTTTGATGAGTCATGGGAAGTTTGTTCCACGAAGTCGATGGATCCAGGGCGTCATCAACCGATAAATGATACGGTCGTTAATATGTTGTCTCGTTGAAAATGGCATGAGAATTCTGTTAATGCTCGCACCACGACACTTTAAAATTATATAATAAACACAATATAGACCACACGTGTTGCTAAACAAGTCTTGTAACACTCGTGAATTGTAGACGAATGGAACATGTGAATTCCTCTCGATAAAGTTTAAAATATCAATGTGCCTGGGAGGTAAACCGTAGGAATCAAAATACTCTATTTGGCCGAGGCCATTGTAAAAGATGGCCACCCAGTGTTCACCAGGTTTGTGGGCAGGGTCGGTGTTTACGACAAAGGCTGCAGTCTTGGTTTGATCGATGAGGGGCGGTAAGTGGTTTCGTGGGATGACACTAACAAGGGCGCAACGTCGAACAAAAACATCGGAGATCAAGAGACTGTAAATATCCCCCGTGTTCATTTTCTCAAATAGCGTAGTCTGTTAGAACCTGTCTTGTCTTGGACACTTCCAGTACTGAATCCAACTCGGCGTAGACAATAACTTGTAGGGGAGTTGTCGTGGGAGCGGCGAATTTGAGCTCTATTGACAAGGGTCCACTCGTGGCTAGCTCAAACTGGGTTCCATCTAGCAGACTGGGTGAGAGGTCAAAACCAAATAGACAAAAGCCATCCTTGAACTGATGATAATCAATACCATTGCCAGCATCTCTAACAATCAAACCCATGGCCAAATTTGTACCAAAAAAGGCTCGCGCATAGTGATTGTTTTCAAAATCCATAGCTAGGGGCTTTCCGGATACACATCTCCCGTCAACCATCAGGTTCATATAAGTCAAACCAAAGTGTTGAAAATTGAATGGGTTAATGTTATAAACTCCATTAAAACCACCGGCGGTAATCAGACCTATCACTATACGTGTTGGCGTTTGAGATAGGAATAAATTGTCTTGTTTGTGGAATACATCCCACGAGCAATGGCAAATGTTTTCAGGGTAACCCGCTTGATTGGGTACCGTGCATTCCCACTTAAAAGCGCTTTTTCGTGGGCCAGAGAAATTGCTGGGTTTAGCTTGGCTTTCCTGACCACGAGGGCAGCATAAGTGATTACACTCTTATAACCCACAGACTTATCCTGAGCCATGATGTTGAACACGTCCTTAGAGGGTGTGAGTTTAATCTTTACATCCACTCTGTTTAACATGTAACGGTCCTGCACAAAGAGATCAGAGTGCAAACGACCCATCATTTCAACCTCTTTACTATCCGAAGTCAAAGCACGTCGTATTTTAAATCCCTCGTTAGCCTGCATATCATCGTGGTGTCCTGCTGTATCTTTGTAGAACAGAGCAGCCGTCAAGTGCCCCGTTTTCGCATCCTCCCCATAGTTTAGTAAAGTCTCGAACACTGCTCTAAATGGATAGGTATTCTCAGATGGTGTAATCAATGTATCATTCAGAGAAACATCGACTTGAGAAAATAGACTGTGAAGATAATTGTTGACTGGTCCTACCTCGGCATCCAATGGTAAACTTTCACCATTGGGGAGGGTGATCCTGGCCCGCAGATGTAAAAACGTGTTGAAAAGATCTAGATACTCTTCAGTGTTTCCAGAAATGAAAAACTCTATGGGAGCCCCATGAGCTAACGAGGCAAGAGGTCGAATTTCAGTAAATTGGCCCGAGTCTACAGCAGTCTGAGTTGGTGGAACGCTAAATAAATCCAAACCAGAATGAAGACATTCACATGACTTGGGGTGAATGAGAGACATCATTAATCAAATATATCCTTTGGTACCGACAGCTTAGTTCGCCTCTTGTTTGTGGAATGAAGGGGGAACAGTCTAACTGATGGTTTTATTCTCTTCGTAACGGGTTGGCCAGGTGGGGCTACCTTCCCGATTCGCTTTCTGATTCGTCGTCGTAAACCACTTCCTGATTGGTTGTTACCCGTCAGGTGGTCTACGGCCCCGTCTAATAACCGCATACCGGCCTCCTTAGCTCGTGATTTGAAAGCATCACCGATATTTCTGCCAGCTAAGGCGTCCTGCGCGACCTGCAGACCGGTCCCCACGCCTTCTCTGAGTAAGGCTTTACCCCCTGTTTTTAGCCAAGGTAAAATAGCCCTCCCGATTCCACCAAAGAAACTACCGATTCCTCGTCCTCGTTGATTTCGACCTCCTATAAACACTGGCATCCCATCACCCGCCTGACAGCAATAAAAGTCTTCGTATAACCTGGCATTGCGGTGAAAGGGTGTATGTCTCACCATTATACCAGCTCGAGATGTTTCTTCACTCGAAATTGTACCGTTAGCACCGACGTCCCACTGGTGAATGGAATGGTTTTCCGTGTTCGTTGGCTAAAAGGATTTCCACGGTATCGAAGGAAAATCTACTCAGGGGCAGGTAGTGAGGCTTATCGTAGATCTGAAACACCGAGGTGTGATTTCTATTGAGAACAGGCACGCTCCTGAGGAGAGGTACCATCACATCCCGACGGGTCTGGGTGAAACGAGATCGCAGTAGACGTAGACATTTTTTGCAACACTTTCCAAATCCATTACACCCACGCTGAAGATATCGGGAGCCGTGTCTGATATAGAGGTCGTGGGGAAGGCTAACATGTTTTTCAAAGTATCGCTTATGGTAACACTGACTCCTTTTTCGTAAAGTTTCAAGATGGCTTTATTCACCTCTTTTGCGTAAATGAATCTCATTTTTTTCCCTTTCACATCCCCGTTCGACTCATCCTCCGCTTTTATGATCGACGCATTCAACGCGCCGATGAATGCATCGGGTTTCGTGTATAACCCAGGCTCCAATGTCACGTTGAAATAAAATCTAGCGTCGCAAATATCGTCGTTAGCGAGAGATTCGTATCGAATCCAGACATCACCCTCTATTACATTGAAATAATTTAGCGGAAACTGTATCTCGACCAGCGCAATCTCATATTGTGTTGTAATATCAATGGTCTGAGGAAGCTTGACGAAAAAGTGACCGGGGTTATTTTCCTTAAAAATATCCATAGAAGCATTGCTGGGTAACGTGACATAAAAACTCATTTTCCTCTATTCACCTTTTCGTCTCCAACTTTGGATTCGGGAGCATGTAACCTAAACAACTGCTCAGTAGGGCTATCCACAGTTTTCCGTCCTTCGCGTCTGGCTTTTCAGTGGACAGATTGAACAGCGAGACCGCGACAACGGCATATATAACAAGCATTTGACACATAAAGACAATCTCTAAACGGGGGAATAATTTCCCAAATACTGGCCAGAGCGAGGTTCTCTCCCCGCCAGAGCTCAGGGTTCGCAAAACAGGATCTTCAAACGATTCACCTTCTTCCACCATCTCTAGTTTTTGTATCCGACAATGTCCTTGGTCGGTATCCAACTGTTGAATGAGGAACCATAACCAAACCACTTGACTAAACTCTCTTTTCGTCCCAATGACGTGCGACGTTGGGTTATAACCCTCTCGACCCTGTACTCATTCTTGTCTCCAACCTTTTGAATTTCTTGTGTGTAAAATGACCCTCTATTTCATCACCCTTATCGTCTTTCAGCACATAGGTAACGGGTTTTGTTTCAGTTACTCGACTGATGGTAAAGAGTTCCTCCGTCCAAGCTGGGGCATAACCCTTTTTAAAATTAGCTCTGCCCAGGACCATTCTAACTCGATCACCAGCCTTATATAGGGGTCTTTCAAATTTCAAGTTGTGTTTGCTATACAACGTGTTCCACACTTGTTCTTGATTGTCTCTGCTAACGTCGACCGGTGCCATTTTTATACTTCTGTGGTACGAATGATTATAACTTCGAAGTAGGGCGGGTAGCACATGTACATAACAAAGTCGATTGGATTTCGTAAAATATCGCCACATCCTTTGTTTCAGAGTCCTGTTAAAACGTTCCACAACAGCAGCCTTAATATCTTCATTCTGGGTGGTGAAAAAGTTAATATTGTTGTCTTCGAGATATTTCTGAAATGTTTTGTTCAGAAACTCTGACCCCTTGTCGGTTTGAAGACTCGCAGGTTTCCCATCGATAAATATTTGACCAACAGCCGCCACTAATGATTTCCCCGTTTTTGTTCGTATTGGGACGGCCCACGCTAATTTACTGAAAACATCCACACAAGAAACCAAATAGGAGTACCCATCATTGTGTTTTTTCAAATGTCTTAAATCGATTAAGTCTGCTTGGTATTGTTGTTTGGGTCCACTCGTTATAATCGGACGCCGTTCAAATTTATGTCGAATCGGTTTATGAAGGGTATAGGTATCCTGGTGACTCAACCAACGATTGATCTCTTTAATTCCTACTTTGGTGTTACGTTGCAAGGCTCTTGCACCACTATACGACCCTGGTTGATTAGGGTCATAGTAATAACGTCTCAATACTTTGTCCACCTTTCCCATTTTGGTGTTGGGATTTTGGACTTTTTTCTTTTGGACCTCAATTTATACGAGGTTAGCCGTGAAGTGTTTTCATTACTTGTCTTTGGGGTTTCGGGTACCTTGGCTTGTTCTGGTTGCACATCGACTGGTGGTGGCGAAGGTGGAGGAGAAGGTATTCTTTCTGTTGACGAGTTATGTTGAATGAGATCGACTGATCCCAAAGGACGTCGTTTATACTGCTCCATTCTAGTTAAATACTGTTGCAAAGTACGTTGGTACACTCTGGCCTTATCAGCAGGGGCTAAATCGTTACGGTCTAAGATACGTTGCATTTCATCGTCTAAATCTCTCAAGTTATCATTGATCGCCTCGGGTGGTGTATACGTGGAAGTCTGTTTCAAACCCTCTAATAACCGAGGATCCATCAAAATCATTTTCTTGGCCATGTTTACAGACCTAATACACCACCTAGAACACTTAATATAGGCTTGATCAAAGCACCTATGAATCCACCAGTTTGTAGAATTGCTTTCCTCTGCGTAAGATTCGGTTTCTTTTTAGTGAGGAATCTCAGCTTGTTCTTGTGTCGACGTAGCTCGCACTTCTGATGCTGAGTGAGTCTAACATTACCTTTTAATATGTTATGACAACACTCACATAAAAAGCGAATGAGTTCTGGAGAGGCCGTTTTCAATATGGCTCTTAAACCACTCGGCGTGGCTGAGCGCAGACATTTCAACATTTCACCGTGTCGTCTAAGTGAAGCTTCCATTCTATTACTTTGGAACGTAGACGATTTGTCTCTCCCCTGGAAATATCTTTGTTCTCAGCCTCAGATGATCCGGTGTTTCCTGTCGAAGGTCTACCAGCAAATAACAGTGGGGAGACGCTGTCGCGTCCTTAAAACTCTCTTGGAGGTACGCCACTTGACCAGGGTACATTTGCTTAGCCAGATTTGTAATTTGACTTCCGTCTCTTGGATTCTTGAAAAGGACTATATAATGAGTATTGAGGCTTATAGTTCGATGTTCCTTATTTTTTCCAAATAGATTTTGAACAATGTAGATCACGCTCATATCTCTGTGATGACTACCTTTGGTGAATAATTTTGTCACCCTCTCATCTGTTTCTGACATCAAGTCGTCGAGGATGATGAGTCTTCTCTTCTTACCCCCTTCCAAGTTATCGATATCTGGTAGACCCTCGATAAATCTCACTTTCTCCATAGTGTCGTATATTGGTTGCCATTCCCCGTAACACCATATAACTTCCTCGGGTACGGGGACAACTAGCTCTTGTAGATTCTGTAGAAACTTTTGAACAAATACAGTTTTTCCACAACCGGTGGGACCAGCAATAAGAGCAGTGAAGGGGTGTTTCCACCGAGGATCCATCGTCACTAATGACACTTTGATTGAGTATTATCACATTTAAAGTATTTTTATCATGTATTACATGTTCTGTCCCATTCCAAATATTTGTAATGTGGTTTTCTTATATTACAGATTCCCGTAAAATGGCATCTATCAGACCTTACATCCTATTTGACAAGGTGTTGTGCATTCTACAGTATCAACCAAATGACTATTGTAAAGGGTGTCAGGTGAAAGATGACAACACGTTACCTCACTCGTGTCTTCTAGAGTTTGAGGAACGCCTTAGCGCGCAAATAAATGATATTTTATACCATGAGTTCACGAAAGAGGATGTAGTCTTCTTGTGTGGGGAACATTTAGCCCAACGAATAAAGGAATACATTAATTGGGAAGGAGCTGACTCTGCACCACCCTCCCCTGTCAGTTCAACTAACTCACCACCCGCATTACTTGACCCCACCACTGAACCCACAGCCACTACATATAACGCGGAGGATGATGAAATTTTACCGCCACCACCCCTATTTGCCGACCCCACCGATGAACCAGAGTCGACGGCCTGTCAACCGGGAAATGAGGTCAGTATTCACCCACTTCTCTGATTGGTTAATCTAGCTGTCAGTCATTTCTTTGCCCCGCCTCCTATACTAATACTCTTCTCTGATTGGTTAATCGAGATATCAGTCGATCTTTTCATAGTCACTCGCTGATTGGCTAAAATCTTGTACCAGGATATATTTAAACTAGTCTCATGTGAGAATTTGTGTCATAAGTTTGGTTGCTTCAAGGAAAGTTACTGTTCATTCTAGCGGAGACTATATTTTACACTGTAAGTTTGATTGTTTTCTCTTAAAGTATGTTAAGTGTTATCGATAATAGGTTATATTCAGTGTAGATGATTGAGACTATATTTTGCGTTATAAGTTGGCTTGTTTTCTCTTAAAGTATGTTAAGTGTTATCGATAATAGGTTATATTTAGTGTAGATACTTGAGACTATATTTTACGTTATAAGTTGGATTGTTTTCTCTTAAAGTATGTTAAGTATTATCGATAATAGGTTATATTCAGTGTAGATGCTTGAGACTATATTTTGCGTGTGTTATCGATAATAGGTTATTCAAGGTGTTTAATGTAGGTATGCTAAGTATTGTTGAATTCCCTCGTTTATTGGATGATTAAACTAAGTATTTTAAGTCTTGCCAGTTGATGTTATTAACATGTTTTTAAACTTAAGTATGTAAAGTATCATTGACAAAGGGTTATTTATTTTTTCTACAGATGGTTTCTAACAACGAAGTACCTTCAGGCGAATATCAATGTCCCTTGTGCCCAAAGAAATTTTAATGGCACAAAGGTTTGTTGGAGCACCATCGAGGTGCACATCGACTTATACGACACGTGTGTGACATTTGTCAACGTACGTATACGAGTCGAAGTTCGTTAGCCCGACATATGAGAGTAAAACATTCTACAACAGCACCAGCTTCACCAATGGTGCCTTCTAAAACAGCCACTTTACCATCAACAACAGCATCAGCAACTGAAATAACATCACCCACTTCACCATCGAACTCTTCTATAACAAACAAACGAAAGATAGATGTAGAACAGTCAACTCCAAGTAAAAAATTCAAAGATGATGATGATCCATTAGCAACACTGCCTGATGATGTACGGGCTGTATATGACCAAAACTGGTCAGCTATAAACACCCATGCTACAATCAACAAGACAGTTTCAACCTATACATTTTTCCATTCACCAGCACGTCCATTTATCACAGACTGGTCTGCTCTTTTAAGAAATATATTTGACAGTCAGACAACCCGATTCAAAATTAACTATGGTCACCACCTGATCCTTAGACACCGGGACACCGGTGATCTACGTTTCTTCCACTCTTCCCTCAACAACTCGGCTGTTCTAGAATTTCCCCAATTAATCAATAATCTTGGAGAGTTCAACAGCTTCGTTGATTCTCTAAACGACAGAACCCTGTAGACATTGCCATGATCAACAGACCTGATACTAAGTGGATGGTGGAGAGTATTCCAGCAACTAGTTTCTATTTATTCCACATACTTGACTTCCCCATTGGTTGCTGCCTAGAGGAATTACCATCATATATTACTAACAACAAGTACATTTACACCATGCAGAAGTGTCGTGCGAGTACGAATTATTATACTGACAATCTCTGTTTTTCCGCTATTTGGCGTTATTTAAAGGAAGTGATATCGACAATCTAGAATTGACCACTCGTCATCTCGTGAGTCAGTGGCACTTGCACTGGGACATTCTTTTCGTTGACACTTTTCCAGGTGTGACGTTACAACAACTACCACACTTGGAAGAATGTTTCAATATAAACATTGATGTATTTGAGTTCAAGGAGGAAGAGGCCCTCTGTCCAAAACTCCGAAGCAGGGGATCACATGATGATACTATGCGGGTCTTGTTTCACAAGGACCATTTCATGTACATTAGTAATATTAATAAAGCAGCTAGTGCTTTCTCTTGTCCACAGTGTGGGAAATTATGGCTTGCTATTCTATGATGACCAGGCATGCCCAAACATGTAATGGTGGTAAACCTAAAGATTATTTTAGAGGTGGAATTTATACACCTAGCGAGACTATTGGGGATGTAATAGAGGAAGAGGGTATTGATGTACCCGGCGGTTTCGTGTATCCCTTTAGGGCCACCTTTGATATGGAATGTTATTTCTATAATACCAACTTGCCCGCCACCAAAGGTACCTCTGCTAGTACACATTTTTTAGCAAAACATGTCCCTCTGTCTGTATCTGTGGCCTCTAACGTTCCTGGGTTTGAAGATCCCGTCTGTTTTGTTAGCGAGGGAGATCCTCAGAAATTAGTAAATAAAATGATTAATTATCTAAAATCTATCTCGAAGGAGGCGTATAAAATCTTAAAAGAGGATTTCAGAGAACTGTTTGAAAAGCTGGCCGGATGTGCGCAAAGGCGTGATCGGAAGAAATCTGACCCAAGAGGTCGTCTAAAAGCTTACTTGAAGCAGCTCCCAGTGATAGGTTTCAACTCGGGCAAGTACGACATAAATTTAATAAAGCCCTATTTAATACATTACTTCGCTGCCGCCTCCGTACCTGAAACATCTCGAAAGGGTGACAACTACATTGAAGACAGCGATCAGGAAGACGAGGGAGAGGATGAGGAGCACGAGCAGGAAAGTGTGATACAGGATGCTGAGGAGGTGCGGATAGAAGAAGAAGAAAACCGACTTGGTGAAATAAATTTTATAGTTAAACGAAATAATAATGTCATGTGTCTCGCAACACAGAATCTAAAATTCTTAGATATAGTAAATTATTTAGCCCCTGGGTTTAGTTATAGTAAATATCTGGCAGCCTATAAAGTAGAGGAGACAAAGGGTGTTTTCTGTTACGAGTACGTAACAGATTTAAATAAGTTGAATGAGAGGGAGTTACCCCCATACGAAGCATTCTTTTCAAAACTAAAAATTGTAATATTTCCGAGGAGGAGTATGCTCTGTGTAAAAAGGTCTGGAAAGACAATAAAATGACGACCCTTAGAGACTTTTTAGTTTGGTATAACAACAAAGATGTAGTCCCCTTCTTAGAGGCCTTAGCACAACAGTTTTGGTTTTATAGGAAATTAGACATCGATATGTTTAAGAATGCGATTTCGGTCCCCGGAATAACTCTGAGGTATCTATTTAAAACTCTCTCCAGAGATGTGGGTTTTTCCCTGATTGCAAAAAAGGAAGCCGATTTGCATCATACCATAAGACAGAATATTGTCGGAGGCCCTTCTATTATCTTTCATCGGTACCACGAGAAAGATAAAACCTTTATTAGGGGCGGAAAAGTGGTCAAATCCATTAAAGGCTATGATGCCAACGCCCTTTATCTATGGGCACTTATGCAAAAGATGCCCACCGATTATACGGTCATACGTAAGGCTGAAGATGGGTATAAACCCCTTAAAATGAACTACTACACGCGTCAGTGCAGAGAGTATCTGACTTGGATTGCCCACCAAAACCAGGTTCATTTGAGAACCCAGTTTAATGCTCGCGAGATCGCTTTGGGTGAGCGCAAGATTAGAGTGGATGGGTGGGATAAATCCAGTAGGACCGTGTATCAGTTCCATGGCTGTCTCTTTCACGGTCATCCAAACTGTGACATCACCAGGGATCGAGAAGTCAATCCGGTGAATAATATACAGTTGGCTGATTTGTACGCGAAAACCTGTGAAATAACGGCTTATTTAAAGAGCTTCGACCGTGTTCGCGTAGTCGTTATGTGGGAGTGTGAGTGGCAACGGTTAAAGAAAACAACGCCAGCTATTCAGGTCTTTATAGATGAGAACCTACGTGGTTCTAAACCATCTTTTGGTAAATATAAACCAATCACTGATAAAGCCATTATAGATTCAGTTTCAGACGAGTCGTTTTTTGGGCTCGTCGAGTGCGACATTCACGTTCCCGACAAGTTAAAAGAGTATTTTAGTGAGATGACCCCCATCTTTAAAAATGTAGATGTAGGTCTAGATGATATCGGTCCCTTTATGCGAGAGTACGCCACCAAAAACAAACTATTACGTACCCCAGACGTACTCTCGTGGGTAGTTATAGTGGAACAAAGATTCTGTTGGCCACACCACTGTTAAAGTGGTATTTAGAGCATGGGCTAGAGGTAACAAAAATTTATCAGGTGGTAGAGTACCTACCCATTAGTTGTTTTAAGGAGTTTGGGGACAAGGTCACAGAGGCGCGTCGGGCTGGTGATTTAGATCCAAGTCAATCTATAGTAAGCGACACGATGAAGCTCTTAGGAAACTCGGCCTACGGGAAGACCTTGACGAATATGGCGAAACACGTGGACGTCTCCTATGTTAAAGAGGGGGCTGATACAACCAAGTTGGTAAATAACCCACGATTTAAAAACATGACATCTATTGGTGAGGACCTGTACGAGGTATCGATGGGTAAAAGAGGTATAATGTGGGATCTTCCTTCGCAGATTGGTTTTTTCGTCTACCAGTACGCGAAATTGCGGATGTTGGAATTTTATTATGACTTCCTCGATAAGTTTGTAGCTAGGTCCAACTTTCAACTCTGTGAGATGGATACCGATAGCCTGTACTTGGCCCTCAGCGAGTCATCGTTAGAAGAGGTCGTTAAAACCGATAAGGTAGATGAGTTTTTCTCACAGTACGACAAATGGTTCCCTTCAGAGACTTGTGAAGTCCATCGGGCCGATTTCATTCAACACAGGGGCGTAAAGTATGACTGTTCAGATTGTAAGGCCAGACAGTTATACGACAAACGGACTCCTGGTCTGTTCAAGTTGGAGTATTCGGGGGATGGGATGATTTCCTTGTGTAGCAAGACCTATTACTGTTTTGGGGATTATGCTAAAGTTAGCACCAAGGGCCTTAATAAACGTCACAACAATTTAGATAAGGATACATTCACAGAGGTTCTAACCAAAAAACAAGCCGGGTGGTAAAAATATAGGGTTTAAAACATACAAGGGGTCGGTATACACATATACACAACATCGGAACTCACTCTCCTATTTCTACATCAAGCGTCAGGTCCATTCTGACAACGTGACCACCTCCCCTTTATCCATTTAACACTATCATGTATTACTGTTTGTAAATAAACTACTTTGTTTTTCTATATATTAAATATGAGTATAATGTACATTAGTTAAAGAATACATTTTTGTCAAAACCATGTGTTATCGATTGTTCAATATATACGAATGAAACAATAAACTTCCATTCTGATGTGACCACCTCCCCTTTATCCATTTAACACTATCATGTATTACTGTTTGTAAATAAACTACTTTGTTTTCTATATATTAAATATGAGTATAATGTACATTAGTTAAAGAATACATTTTTGTCAAAACCATGTGTTATCGATTGTTCAATATATACGGATAAAACAATAAATAAACTTGTCACTGTTTTTTATTGAATGAGAGTATAAAGAAAGAATAGATTTATGAAAGTTACGGAACCATTTAAACTACAAAGAATATAATAGATTTATGATACCACAACCACCCCTTCACCACCCCTTCACCACCCCTTCACCACCACCGCCACGAGAGGTCAACGGGAGGTCACCGGGAGGTCACCACCACCACCACGAGAGGTCACCACGACCGGAACAAAAATGGGCGGGTAGACTCTCATATAAGGAAAAACGGCACCAAAAAAATGTGCTTCCATGTACGGGTAGACTATATAAGGAATTAGGTGCGTTTCGACGCCTTCACAACGAGAGGTCAACCGAGAGGTCAACGAGAGGTCACCGGAACAAAAATGGGCGGGTAGACTCTCATATAAGAAAAAATGAAGACTCTCATATAAGGAAAAACCGCACCAAAAAATGTGCTTCCATGTACGGGTAGACTAATTATATAAGGATTTATGTGCGGCTGGCCGCACATTTACGCATCCTAATTGACATTGTATACTACTATCTATCTATCTATCTATCTATCTATCTATCTATCTATCTATCTATCTATCTATCTATCTATCTATCTATCTATCTATCTATCTATCTATCTATCTATCTATCTATCTATCTATCTACCTACCTACCTACCTACCTACCTACCTACCTACCTACCTACCTACCTACCTACCTACCTACCTACCTATCTATCTATCTATCTATCTATCTATCTATCTATCTATCTATCTATCTATCTATCTATCTATCTATCTATCTATCTATCTATCTATCTATCTATCTATCTATCTATCTATCTATCTATCTATCTATCTATCTATCTATCTATCTATCTATCTATCAATCTATCTATCTATCTATCTATCTATCTATCTATCTATCTATCTATCTATCTATCTATCTATCTATCTATCTACCTACCTACCTACTTACCTATCTATCTATCTATCTATCTATCTATCTATCTATCTATCTATCTATCTATCTATCTATCTATCTATCTATCTATCTATCTATCTATCTATCTATCTATCTATCTATCTATCTATCTATCTATCTATCTACCTATCTATCTATCTATCTATCTATCTATCTATCTATCTATCTATCTATCTATCTATCTATCTATCTATCTATCTATCTATTGACCTTTCGAGCCGTAGCCGACCCATAGGGCTTAGACCAAGATAGTCATTCTCGTGAGATACGACTAGAGAACATAAAAAGAGATTTTTTGTATAAGGTAGAAGAAGATAGAAAATCACTGAAGCAAGAAATTTATGTCACGTGTAAGGCAGAGAAAATAACAGAAGAAAAGACTGCGTGATTTATGCAAGACAACCGATGACAGAACAGACCGCCATATTCCAATTTCCTGTACAAAAAAGTAAAAAAAGTAAAGAGCCCCCATCATGCCAAGTGGCGTATAGGGAATAAGGTGTTAGTGACCATAAATTTTACAGACCTTCAGCACATGATTTTTGGGGTAATGTGGTCGGTATTACGCCCGTGCCGCTTTACTTTCCCAGAAAAAAATCCGATACCCATTTAAGGCGGGGTTTCCCGTGTGTTACCGGGGCCTCAGTATGAGGGAGGTAAAGAATAGTGACACTGTGACCTTCCAGGCATGTCGTAAGAGGCGACTAAGGAGGTTGATCGATGGCTTGACAAGCTGTTATTGTAAAAAGTATTGTTATGGAAACAGAGCTATAGATTTTAGAAGCAGTGATCTCTGCAATATGTGCCATTTTGGCACGCAAGGTTTCTGATTTTGAGATTGTGGTTCAGTCCTATGTGCCGTTTTCGGCTCGAAAGGACAATAGATAGATAGATAGATAGATAGATAGATAGATAGATAGTAGATAGATAGATAGATAGATAGATAGATAGATAGATAGATAGATAGATAGATAGATAGATAGATAGATAGATAGATAGATAGATAGATAGATAGATAGATAGATAGATAGATAGATAGATAGATAGATAGATAGATAGATAGATAGATAGATAGATAGATAGATAGATAGATAGATAGATAGATAGATAGATAGATAGATAGATAGATAGATAGATAGATAGATAGATAGATAGATAGATAGATAGATAGATAGATAGATAGATAGATAGATAGATAGATAGATAGATAGATAGATAGATAGATAGATAGATAGATAGATAGATAGATAGATAGATAGATAGATAGATAGAACCCGAAAGATGTCGGTTGGGATCGAACCCTACGCCTTGTCCTTTGTAGTCCAGTTCACTAACAACTGAGCTATCGCGGCTCCCAGTTTTCTTAAACTTGTAAGACTAAATTATCGACGATATACAGCCGTGCACGCCCGTGATGCAAAATAAAACAAGCACAGCACACAAGTGAATCGTAAAGTCTCAACACACGCATCTTGTATGGCAATAGAAGTCATGCCTCATGCATCGCGGACTCGCGCCAACTCAGCAGTGATCGCTTGCAAACGTCCTCTTCAACCTTGCCGATGCTGTGTATGAGCCAAAAAGATCTGTCCTACACAGTTTGGCATTCCAGGTGTGCCTTATTAAGTGAGAGCGCGAAATAAAACTGGGGACAGAGCCAATATATTTTCTGGCTTGCATTTTGTACACTCTCCTGGCAGGATAAGTATATATATATATTTTTTTTTTTACCTTTATGGCTGATTAATGAGAGAACTATAGGGGAGTTTCCAGCAAGCGTGGAGAGATGTGGTGGCGGGTCGTTATGATGTGGGAGAATGGATTTGTGGGAATAGGAGACGTGGTTAGATGGTTTGGGAGAATGGTTATAGTTCTCGGAGAGGTGGTTAAATGTTTTGTTGGAGGTGGGTATAGTTTTTCTCCTCAGCTGGTTAAAGGGTGGTTAAAGAGATACAAGGAATGGTGAAGGGGTCTGTGAGAGGTTACTATAATACATTTTGTTTGGGGGTGGTTATATGTTTGATTTAAAGGTCGTTACAGATTTGGTTGAGAGAGGTTATAGGTTTGGTTGAAGGTCGTTATTGATTTGGTTGAGAGAGGTTATAAGTTAGGTTGAAGGTCGTTACAGATTTGGTTGAGAGAGGTTATAGGTTTGGTTGAAGGTCGTTACAGATTTGGTTGAGAGAGGTTATAGGTTACTAGTGTCTAGCATCAGAGGAAAAGGTGGCGAACTCGCTACCCAGAGAGAGTTAGACATCGGATCTCACTACCCAGAGAGAGTTAGACATCGGATCTCACTACCCAGAGAGAGAGAGTTAGACATCGGATCTCGCTACCCAGAGAGAGTTAGACATCGGATCTCACTACCCAGAGAGAGAGTTAGACATCGGATCTCACTACCCAGAGAGAGAGTTAGACATCGGATCTCGCTACCCAGAGAGAGTTAGACATCGGATCTCGCTACCAGAGAGAGTTAGACATCGGATCTCACTACCCAGAGAGAGAGTTAGACATCGGATCTCGCTACCCAGAGAGAGCTAGTCATCGGATCTCGCTACCTAAAGAGTGCAAGACATCGGGTCGCGCGATCCAGAGAGCTTGATATCAGGTTCAACTACCCAGAGAGAGTTAGACATCGGATCTCGCTACCCAGAGAGAGTTAGACATTGAATCTCACTACCCAGAGAGAGCTAGACATTGGATCTCACTACCCAGAGAGAGCTAGACATTGAATCTCACTACCCAGAGAGAGCTAGACATTGGATCTCACTACCCAGAGAGAGCTAGACATTGAATCTCACTACCCAGAGAGAGCTAGACATTGGATCTCACTACCCAGAGAGAGCTAGACATTGAATCTCACTACCCAGAGAGAGCAAGACATTGGATCTCACTACCCAGAGAGAGCTAGTCATCGGATCTCACTACCCAGAGAGAGTTAAACATCGGATCTCACTACCCAGAGAGAGCTAGTCATCGGATCTCGCTACCTAAAGAGTGCAAGACATCGGGTCGCGCGATCCAGAGAGAGCTTGATATCAGGTCCAACTACCCAGAGAGAGCTAGTCATCGGATCTCACTACCCAGAGAGAGCTAGACATTGGATCTCACTACCCAGAGAGAGCTAGTCATCGGATCTCACTACCCAGAGAGAGCTAGTCATCGGATCTCACTACCCAGAGAGAGAGAGTTAGACATCAGATCCAACTACCCAGAGAGAGAGTTAGACATCAGATCTCACTACCCAGAGAGAGAGTTAGACATCAGATCTCACTACCCAGAGAGAGGGCTAGACATCAGATCTCACTATCCAGAGAGAGTTAGATATCGGATCTCACTACCCAGAGCGAGCTAGTCATCGGATCTCACTACCCAGAGAGAGCTAGACATCGGATCTCACTACCCAGAGAGAGCTAGACATCGGATCTCACTACCCAGAGAGAGCTAGATATCGGATCTCACTACCCAGAAAGAGCTAGACATCGGATCTCACTACCCAGAGAGAGCTAGACATCGGATCCTACTACCCAGAGGGAGCTAGACATCGGATCTCACTCCCCAGAGATGACTAGACATCGGATCTCACTACCCATAGATGACTAGACATTGGATCTCACTACCCAGAGATAACTAGACATCGGATCTCACTACCCAGAGATGACTAGACATCGGATCTCACTACCCAGAGATGACTAGACATCGGATCTCACTACCCAGATATGACTAGACATCGGATCTCACTACCCAGAGATGACTAGACATCGGATCTCACTACCCAGAGATGACTAGACATCGGATCTCACTACCCAGAGATGACTAGACATCGGATCTCACTACCCAGAGATGACTAGACATCGGATCTCACTACCCAGAGATGACTAGACATCGGATCTCACTACCCAGAGATGACTAGACATCGGATCTCACTACCCAGAGATGACTAGACTCGGATCTCACTACCCAGAGATGACTAGACATCGGATCTCACTACCCAGAGATGACTAGACATCGGATCTCACTACCCAGAGATGACTAGACATCGGATCTCACTACCCAGAGATGACTAGACATCGGATCTCACTACCCAGAGATGACTAGACATCGGATCTCACTACCCAGAGGGAGCTAGTCTTCGGGTCGCGGACCCAGAGGGAGCTAGTCTTCGGGTCGCGGACCCAGAGGGAGCTAGTCTTCGGGTCGCGGACCCAGAGGGAGCTAGTCTTCGGGTCGCGGACCCAGAGGGAGCTAGTCTTCGGGTCGCGGACCCAGAGGGAGCTAGTCTTCGGGTCGCGGACCCAGAGAAACGAGGAACCACGTGTTCCCACCGCCTGTGCTGGGACTTGAACCAAGGTCCTTCCTGTCTAGAGGCTAACATGTCCATCCCTTCTCTCTGTCTCTTGTTTGATGGTTCAGGTTGTCATAGTCTGACGTGTCCATCTCTTCTCTCTGTCTCTTGTTTGATGGTTCAGGTTGTCATAGTCTGACGTGTCCATCTCTTCTCTCTGTCTCTTGTTTGATGGTTCAGGTTGTCATAGTCTGACGTGTCCATCTCTTCTCTCTGTCTCTTGTTTGATGGTTCAGGTTGTCATAGTCTGACGTGTGTCATCTCTTCTCTCTGTCTCTGTTTGATGGTTCAGGTTCATCATCATCGAGTGCCATCTCCGCAACGAAGGTTGACTACCAAGGAGCGCCATTCTGCTCTGTCTCTTGCTTTGATGGTGCAGATTGTCATAGTCTGGTTTGTCCATCTTTTGATGTTACTCATCCATATTAGCCTTAGTCTGCCTCTCCCTCTTTTACCTTGTATTTCCCCTCCAGGATTACTTTAGTAGGCTGTTGTGTCATTTAACATAGCCAAAAATCGCATCTGCCTTGTTTGAATTGTGTTTAGTAGTTCTCTTTTCATTTTTAGTTGTTTTAAGACTTCATCGTTTGTTTCTTTTCCTTCCATTCTATTCTTGATATCTTCTATAAAACCCACATTTCAAGGGTTTCTATTTTCTGTTCTGTTATTGAGTTATTGAGTTATTTGCGGTCATCATCATTGCACTCCGAACATGTCCATAGGTGCTCAGATCCCCTCCTCAGCAATTCCCTCAGTGTCAGCGACTGACGACTCCAGTTCTATGTTGGTTGATAAGTCTTCTTACACGGCCACCAAGTTTCTCATTTCTGGCTGTGCCATCTTAACTCCCATTTCCATCATCCGAAAAGCGACGTTGATCTGTGTTTGTCGAAGTCCTGTGCTCTTCCCACATCTCGGAGTGCATTGATGACGTCCGCCCGATCATCGGTTGCCCGTCCTCAACGACAGCGCAGCTAGCAAACCTGTCCGCTCTCTCATTTCCCGTACTCCCGCATGTCCAGGGACATAGACAAAGGTGACCTTACGTATTTTGGATTTCTGCAACGACTCTACCATTGCATGCGTACAAAGCCCGCCTCCACTTTTTTTATCATGCTCATCGAATCACTCAGTATACATGCGTGGATGTAGTCTTGTGACTCTAACCATTGAATGCCTTGGTCACTGCCATCACCTCCATTGTCATGCTACTCGTGGTCATGGCGTATGCACCACTGTCTTCCTTGGCTATTCTGCCTGCCGAACGTGCTGTAAATGCCCATGCACTTTTTTCGTGTCGTCTTACAGATCCGTCTGTATAGATGACTGCATCTTTGTCATCGGTGTTATCGCAGATGAGACCGTTGACCTCAGCATTAACCACGACTGGGTTCTGTTCCCTACTTTTCCTGTCGAGTGTGACAATACATGAGAAAGTCCCCTTGAATGACGTAGGCACCGGTATCCACTCCTCACCAACGCTGAGATTGGTAAGCCACAGACCTGTTTGATGACATCTCTGCTCGGCCACCCATGATTTGTCTCTTTTAGCCTGGTACCTTTCTCTGTGTTGAGCACGTGGTGCAATGGATGCTCTGTATCTGTACTAATCTTCAGGTATGCTCGTGCTCTCCAGATCTTGATTCTGTCATCCATGGTTGGAAAGTCAAGAAGATACCTCATTGCCACACAGGGAGTGTCCCCTCGTACATCCCAGGATAATGCGCATGGCTTCATTTTGTATTTTCTCCAGCCTATCAATTTGAGTCGTACTGACAGTAAGAATGGCCAGGGCATACTCGATTGGTGCGAGGACTAATCCTGGAACAGAAGAGTAAGTAGCCTCTGTTCGATGTTGGCAGCTGCCATGACCTTCAAGGCGGCTAATCCTTTGCGGGATTTTGTTATCACATGGTCAACGTGGTCCCGAAAACACAGGCTGCGATCAACTTAACTCCGAGGTATGTCATCAACTTGTCCCTGGTCACTCATCAGCTCCCATTCGTACTACCGGTGTGGTCGTATTAACGATATGATTGTTAAGGGAGAACCATGAAATGACGCTTATTAGGATTAACCAGGCACCTGAAACCCACACCAGGAAGAAATGCGATCGAGTTCGTCTTGCATTGTGGAGGCGATTCCCCGTCTGTCTCTCCCTGTCGATATACCAGAATATCATCAGCAAAAGTCATAGTTCTTCCCCTCCCATCCAGCTGTTGGGCCGTGATCGTTATTGTGTACACATTAAATAGAACTGGTGACAATGGTGAGCCTTGTGGCAGCCCAGGACAAATGGATGTTGGCTCGGAAGACCAACTTCCACATCTGAGTATCACCTTCCTCTGAAACAGTGCCGCGGGCGATCCATCTTATGAGGAAGGGGTTCACCGCCAGTTTGAGAAGCATATGCATGAGATATTCAAATGGTTTAATTTTACTGGAGCTGGCCAGTTTATAACGTGGAACGGGTTCTAGGCCGTGCGGCTGAGCAAGTGCACGTGAGTCTAGGCCATCCAAAGCAACAACGTTCAGCGACGTTCATCTTTCTGTTCTGTTCTCTTGTCTAATGTCCATGTTTCTGCACCATAAAGGAATGTTAAGAATACATAACATTTTGCTATTCTTAGTTTTAGCCCTGGTGTTATTTGCTTTGATGTTGCGCAAGAATAGAAGCTCGTTAATCTTCTCTGTCCCCGTTAAGTATTTAATATCGACGTCTAGAGATGTACATCTAGAATATAAAAACGTCTTGTGCAACAGCTCCATGTCAATAGAATTGTGTTCAGCGGTGTTATATAGAGCCAATACTGAACTACGGAAGGGAATCATGGACAGTATAAAAAAAAAATGAAAAGACGGTTAGAGGCCACAGAAACGGAATTTCTCAGAAGAATGTTGAAAGTTACTGGAAGCTAAAAAGACCAATGAGGAAATTCTCAAGAGGCCAACACAAAATAAGAGCTCATAATAAACATCAGAAAGAAACAATCAACATTTTTCGGGCACATCATGAGAAGAGGAAAGTTGGAATACTGGTTACAACTGGCAAACTACAGAGAAAGAGAGACCGCGGACAACAAAGAAAGAAAATACTAGATAGCTTGGTGTCATGGCATGGAAAAGAGTTAATATTACATTTGATACGATGTACTGTGGATAGAGAATTGTGGAAAGACTTGATCGCCTACGCCAACCGGTAAGGCACATGATGATGATGATGATGATGAGTGGTGTATACAAATGTAGAAAAATATGTCGATTTGGCTTACCAAGTCTAGGGGACTGATATTACCTGGAATATAATTTTTGTTAGCAAAAAGAATAAGAAAGATAACGTAAAGTTAATTTCTCCAGCAGGAGTCGTGAAACAAAGAAAAACATCACAGCCCAATATATCAAATGTTGTCCAAGAAACTGAAAACCATTCGGACTGGCAAGAAGAATCAACTAAGAAAACATACAAAAGCATATAAACATAGGGAGAACTGATCGTCAGCCATCTTTCGAACTAAATAACGCGCCATCTTGGAACTAAATAATGCGGTGTCGCCCTGGCAACGCGGGGAAAGTGCCCGACTAAACTGTGCGGGTCGGCAATTACTTCCAAATGTGTCCATTAAAAATTGCAGAGAAAGAGCGGAAGTACACTCGGCTATGTGCAAGAAAGTGATTGACGATCAGGCTCAAAGTAGTTGCTCAAGGAAACTACAAATAATTGTTGCTTCAAAGGAGAAATGTGGGGTTTTTTTAAGCTCACCTTCTTTCTTTCTTTCTTTCTTTCTTTCTTTCTTTCTTTCTTTCTTTCTTTCTTTCTTTCTTTCTTTCTTGCTTGCTGCCTGCTTTCTTTCTTTCTTTCTTGCTTTCTTGCTTTCTTTCTTTCTTTCTTTCTTTCTTTCTTACTTTCTTTCTTTTTTCTTTCTTTCTTTCTTTTTTTTTTTCTTTCTTTATTTCTTTCTTTTTTCTTTCTTTCTTTTTTCTTTCTTTTTTCTTTTTCTTTCTTTCTTCTTTCTTGCTTTCTTTCTTTCTTTCTTGCTTTCTTGCTTGCTTTCTTTCTTTTCCTTTCTTTCTTGCTTTCTTTCTTCTTTCTTTCTTTCATACTTTCTTTCTTTTTTTCTTTCTTTCTTCTTTTTTCCTTTCTTTCTTTCTTTTTTCTTTTTTCTTTCTTTCTTTCTTTCTTTTTCTTTCTTTCTTTCTTTCTAACTTTTTCTTTTCTTTCTTGCTTTCTTTCTTTTTTTCTTTCTTTTTTCTTTTTTTCTTTCTTTTTTTTGTTTGTTTCTTTCTTTCTTTCTTTCAATCTTTTTTTTCTTTCTTTCTTTCTTTTTTTCTTTCTTTCTTTCTTTTTTTCTTTCTCTCTTTCTTTTTTCTTTCTTCTTTCTTTCTTTCTTTTTTTTCTTTCTTTCTTTTTTTTCTTTCTTTTCTTTCTTTTTCTTCTTTCTTTCTTTCTTTTCTTTTTGCATTCTTTCTTTTTTTTTTTTTCTTTGCTTTCTTGCATTTTTTCTTTCTTTCTCTGCATTCTTTCTTTCTTTTTTCTTTCTTTCTTTTTCTTTCTTTCTTTCTTTTCTTTCTTCTTTCTTTCTTTCTTCTCTTCTTCTTCTTTCTTTCTTTCTCTTTCTTTTTTCTTCTTTTTTACTTCCTTCATTACGTATTCATTTCTTTCATTCATTATCCTTCCTTCCTTTGTGCCTTCTTTCCTTTCTTTCTTCCTTCCTTCTAATCATCCTTTCTTTGATTTGTTCTTTTTCACTCATTTCCATTTGTTTCTTTTTTTACCCCTTCTTTTTATCTTCTTTCCGTCTTTTTTTGGTTGACCTAGTTTTCCGCCCTTTCCTTCCTCACCCGCCCTTCAGCATGTGGTTAGAGATCGTTTGTCCCAACCCCCCCCCCCTCCCCTCCTCCCCAGGTTATGTTTTTCTGCTCCCACTTTATTCTACAGCTCCAAATTTCCAGACAGAGATAAGGAGAGAGGTGACACGCCTTCTCATGATCATCATCGTCATCATCGAGTGCCATCTCCGCAACGAATGTTGGCTATCATGGAGCGCCATTCTGCTGTCTCTTGCTTTGATGGTGCAGGTGTCTTAGGCTGATTTGTCTATCTTTTGATGTTTTACTCGTCCATGTTAGTTTTGGTCTGCCTCTCCCTCTTTACTTGTATTTTCCCCTTCAAGATTACTTTTTTTGTAGGCTGTTGTGTCTTTTAACATGGCTCAAAAATCGCATTTGCCTTGTTCTAATTGTGTTCAGAAGTTCTTTTTTATTTTACTTGTTTTAAGACTTCATCGTTTGTTTTCCTTTTCCTTCCATCCAATTTACATATTCTTATATATATCCACATTTCAAAGGCTTCAATTCTCTGTTCTGTTTTTGTGTGTCTAATGTCCATGTTCTGCACCATACAGGAATATTGAGAAGATGTAACATTTTGCTATTCTTAGTTTTAGCTTTGTGTTATTTGTTTTGATGTTAGTATGTCCTTCATAACATTAAAATTACTTTTTACCATTCCTATTCTTTGTTTATTTCAGTTGTACATTTTCCATCACTGGTTATAGTATGTCCAAGGTAGTTGTAGTTCTGAACTGTCTCTCGAGGTCTATTCCTTCAATTTGATATCCACTTGTAGGTTTTGAGTATCTTCTTTGTTTATGATCATAGTTTTAGTCTTTTTGATATTCATATCTAGTCCATATTTTTAGCTTATCATGTTTATTTCATTAAGTAATTGTTGTAGATCTTTAGGATTTTCTGCTAGTAGTACAGTATCGTCAGCATATCTCAGGTTATTGATTATCTTCCCATTAATTGTAGGCCTGGCATCTCTATGATGTTTTTAAAGATTTGCTCAGTGTATAGATTGAACAAGCTTGGTAACTAGCTTACTTTAACAAATATCCTACAGTAGTACTTATGCTGTTTTTTCTTAATTTCTGTACATTTTCAACCAGGAATTGCGCTACCTCGTTTTGTCATTTTCAATAATACTTGACTCAACAACTACTTCAAAGCCGGAGAGCTCTTCTCGTGTGTGTGCACGCAGAACATGACAAAAGTTGATGCAGAATAACAGACAAAGGAGTTATGTCTTCGTATGAACATCGACATGAAAAACTGCAGACGATTATAACACGCGTTGCCAGGCAACATCCGTCTCCAAGGCAACGCTGGAATCTCTAAAAAACTGTCGCGAGCACACACTTTGCTGTAGTTTTGTGGAAAGAAAAATCTGGCTGTTAAAAACACACTAGTAACTGCCAACACTGCAGATGTGTTCTGCTTAAATGTGTTATCTGAATTCTGGCAGCCGATGTATATGTTTATATATGAGGAGAAATGAGTGGATAAAAATGGAAAATACATGGGAAGAATATATTGTTAGTTTATGTAGCGGAACAAAACGCCGGAGAGAAGGTAGAGATAAAAGAACAGTAATCATTAGACATAAAAGTGCTGGCACAGTTAAACATAAGTAGCATGCACATATCACTGTGTAGATCGTAGGGAGACAGGCCGAAAGGCGCAAATATCGCGGAATTGTCGTAAATTAGCGACGCGACGCATCACGGCCTCATAATGGGTGGAAGATATGAAGAAGAAGATGGCTGAGATAGATCAAGGCATGAAGGTGGCAATACAGAACAACGTTTTAAACACTTTTTATCCTATACTCCTGACTACACCTCATGACGTCAGTATTAATATATTTCCCAGTGCAACGAATGTTCATCTTGCTTTTGTGTATCTTTATTTTGTATCATTCTCTGTTCCTACTTCTTGTCTATAATCATCATCATCATCATCATCATCATCATCATCATCATCGAGTCCCGTCTCCGCATCGAAGGTTGGCTACCATGGAGCACCATTCCGCTCTGTCTCTTGCTTGATGGTGCAGGTTGTTATAGGCTGACTTGTCCATCTTTTGATGTTACTCGTCAATGTTAGTCTTGGTCTGCCTCTGCCTCTGCCTCTATTGCCCTGTATTTTTTCCTTCCAATAATACTTTTATTAGGCTGTTGGTCTTTTAACCTGGCCCAAAAATCTCATTGTCTTGTTCTAATTGTGTTTAGTAGATTTCTTTTCATTTTTAGTTGTTTTAAGACTTCATCGTTGTTTTTCTTCTTTCCATCCAATTCTTCTTCATTGTTCTATAAACCCACATTTCAAGGGTTTCTATTTTCTGTTCTGTTTTCTTGTCTAATGTCCATGTTTCTGTACCATACAGGAATGTTGAGAAGATATAATATGTTGCTATATTAGTTCTAGCTCTGGTGTTATTTGCCTTGATGTTAGTATACTTTTCATTAAATTTACGTTTTGCCATTTCTATTCTTTTGTTTATTTCACTTGTACATTTTCCATCACTGGTTAAGGAATGTCCAAGGTAGTTGTAGCTCTGAACTGTCTCCAGGTCTATTCCTTCAATTTTGATATCCACTTGTAGGTTTTGAGCATTATCTTTGATTATGATCATAGTTTTAGTCTTTTTGATATTCATATCCAATCCATATTTTTTGCTTGTCATGTTTATTTCATTAAGTAATTGTTGTAGACCTTTAGGATTTTCTGCTAGTAGTACAGTATCATCAGCATATCTTAGGTTATTGATTATCTTTCCATTAATGTTTAGGCCTGGCAACTCTATGATGTTTTAAAAGATTTGCTCAGTGTATAGATTGAACAAGCTTGGTGATAGGATGCATCCCTGTCTTACTCCTCTTTTTATATCAATGGGTGTAGAGAACTCTTGTTATATTTTATTATTGCTGTTTGCTCCCAGTATAGTTTACATATTAGTCTATGTCCATGTTATCTAGATGTATGTCTTTTAGGCAGTCTATATGTTTTTATGGTGTATTCTATCAAAAGCTTTGGTGTTGTCTATATTACTGCCCAGATATATGTAAGATTGTACGTCTAGTAGAGGTATTTCTCCTCTTATTATTTGGTTATTGCCAACTGTATTAATTCTCATAATGTTGGTCTTATCTCTATTAATCTTCAGTCCTAGTTGTTGTGATCTCTCATCAAGTATGTTCATTCTATCCTGCATCTGTTGATGGCTGTGTGATAGGAGAGCTATGTCATCAGCAAAGTCTAAATCATCAAGTTGTTTGGTCAGTGACCACTGGATTCCATTTCTGTTGTTTTGATTATTTTCATAATCCAATCCATGGCCAGTAGAAAGAGAAATGGAGACAGAAGGCATCCTTGCCTTACTCCTGTTCTTATTTCAAATGCTTCTGTAAGCTGTCCTTCATGCACCCCACACTACATTTTGTTCCTTCATTACATTGTTTATCAGGTTAATAAACTTTGTGGGGATGGCACATGATGATGATAGAAGACAATCTGGTCTACACAAAACGTGTGATCGAGTCTACTGCAGACGCGCAAATTGCTGTCTTATATATTGATAACAGAGGCACAGCAGCAGCATGGCGTTGGCTGTATCATTCCCAGGCGTGAAAGTTGAAGAAAAACCGTGAAGTACCGCAACGAATACCATTACTGCAGGACTGATGATGGTTTCCTTGCTAGTATTGGTTCTTTCTTTCTTTCTTTCTTTCTTTCTTTTTTTCTTTCTTTCTTTCTTTCTTTTTCTCTTTCCTTCTTTCCTCACCTTCTTCATTTTCTCACTACATATCTATTGTCTTTCTTTTACATTCCTCCCATGCTTTCTTCATTCTCTCATTCTACATTCGTTGTTTTTGTTTCTTTTTTCTCGTGTTTTTTCTTTCTTTCTTTCTTTCTTTCTTTCTTTCTTTCTTTCTTTCTTTCTTCCTTTCTTTATATCTTTATTTCTTTTTTTCCTTCTTTCTTTACATTCCTTCCTTGCCTTCTTCATTCTCTCATTCTACGTTCTTTTGTCTTTCTTTCTGTTTCCTATTTTTCTTTTCTTTCTTTCTTTTTTTTTTCTTCTTTCGTTCTTTCTTCTTTCCTTCCTTCCCTTCATCATTTTCTCGCTACATCTCTGTTTTCTTTCTTTCTTTTACATTCCTTCCTTGCTTTCTTCATTCTCTCTTTGCACATTCTTTTGAATTTTCGTTCTTTTTTTTTCTTTCCTTCTTCCTTTCTTCATGTTATCATTCCATCTTCTTTTTTCTTTCCTTTTTTTTTTCTTTCATCTTTCTTTCTTTCTTTCTTTCTTTTCTTTCTATTCTTTCTTTCTAACTTTCTTACTTTCTTTCTTTCTTTTCTTTCTTGTCTTTTCTTTCATTTCATTTCTTTTCTTTTCTTTTCTTTTCTCAGAGAGACCACTGAAATGAAAGCTCTGATGTCTTCTACCCAGGTCAGGTCAAAGCAATCATCTATAGGTTTGTTTGTTTCTGAATTACAACACGCAACAGTCTCAACTAAAGTATCACTAACAAACTGCTGTGACGTGATAATTTTCAAGCTCCTTACTTCACAAGCGAACGGGGAAGGTTGAAATGGAAGGGGAGGGGGGGGGCGTGGTTAGAGAGTGTCTCCGCTTCTTCTTCTACCTTTCAGCTCCCGGTGGAGCATAGGTCTTCAAACAACACTTTCAGCTCCCTGTGGAGCATAGGTCTTCAACAAACACTTTCAGCTCCCTGTGGAGCATAGGTCTTCAACAAACACTTTCAGCTCCCGGTGGAGCATAGGTCTTCAACAAACACTTTCCAAGTCGTTCTGTTTCTTGCCATTCTTTTTAAAATCATTCCATGTCTTCCCCATCATCTTCATCTCTGCTTCTATCAGTCCTCTTCAGGAATTCCTCGGTCTTCCTGTTTGTCTTTTTCCCTGGGGATTCAAAAAAAAAAATGCTGGAGAGTGTAAGTAAGGAGATAAAAATGTTCTAGTTTAATTAGTTCAAAGCTGTGATTTGTTAAACATTTTAGCTCATTAGAAGCAAGTTATAAACATCAGTTAATCTCAGCGAATTTCATAAAAAAATATGAAGTTGTAAGATGGGCTGTCTCTAACGTCCATTATATATGTATATATGGGGTTGGTGGTTGTTGGTTGGTTGCGTTCGCCCGATGACTAAAGTATTCTAGAGTATCATGGTAGACTAGAATATTCCTCTTCATCATCCGCCCTTACAAGGACGTAGTGGACGTCTCTGCGTTGTGTTGTGGTTTGCAGTATAATGTTATATTTGCGCCTTCGGCCCAACACATCCGACTTCGGCACGACATTTTGAGTACCGGGTTGTCTTCCCTCATCGATCCCTGCTCGCTTGGTCAGACTAGACAGGTTAGTCTGTTACTGGAGGCACCACGGAGAGGTGGAGAAGGGTCTGGATGGTTTCGGTTCACGATCCTGGCGCAAGCCATTAGCTGTGGGTCGCTGACAACTTCCAGCTCTGGTGCTGGGAGGCGCGCCTTCGTCTCCATATGTATATATAAAGGCAATATTATGAAATATTTGAGGTCAAATAATTAAAAAAATAAGTAAAGTACCCCCGTCACGCCAAGTGGCGTATAGGGAATATGGTGTTAGTGATGATAAATTTTACAAAACTTCAGCACATGATTTTTGGAGTAATGAGGTCGGTATTACGCCCGTGCCGCTTTACTTTCCCAGAAAAAAATCCGGTACCCATTAAAGGCTGGGTGAACCCGGAGCCGTCGGTTGGGATCGAACCCTACCTCTTGACCTTTGTAGTCCAGTTCACTAACCACTGAGCTATCGCGTCTCCCCAAGGTCAAATAATGCGAGTACTTAATGATTGGTCTGTTTTTAAAAAAATAACAAACAGAAAACAAGAGAAAGTAACTCTACAGATAACGTCTCCTCTTTGTCTATTCTTACAATATAGATCAGAACTATTCAATTATTTCCCCTTGTATTGATTCTGCCAGGGAGCCGCGATAGCTCAGAGGTTAGTGAGTCAAGCTACTAAACACAAGAGGTCGGATTCGATCCTTATTGACGGCCTCCGGTTCCACCCAGACTTAAATGGGTACCTGATCTTTTTTTCTTGGAAATACATACAGCACTGGAGTAAAACTGACCACTTAAAAAAAATAAACATGGACGTGTCTAAGGTATTTTCCAAATATTGGGTCTGTTATCCTTTCATGTCAGGTAATTTTACCTGCTACTGTATGCAGTAAACAGTACAACCTGTGGCTGCCCTGCTGCCTTGCAGGTAAGCTCGGGAGAGTAAAAGGCTAAGGGAGGGTACCCCGAAGTAAGACAACCCCACTGCCTTGTGGGTGAGACTTTTTAGTCAAAGGCTAGCGGAGTCAACCGTAAACAAACCGACGGAAGGCAACAGAAAACCACCGTCGTAACTTCTTTGTACAATCATGAATCGCCACCAATATTAGGAAGAGACAATCATCCTTTTTTGGCCATGTAATGAGAAGAGAACAACTTGAATATATTGTAACAACTGGGAAAATTGAGGGACGAAGAGATAGAGGAAAGCAAAGAGAAAAAATACCAGACAGTTTAAGAGAATGGCTTGGCAGAAGATCAACAACAGAAATGATAAATAACTGTCGAGATCGAAAGTTGTGGAGAGACATGATCACCTACGCTAGCAGGCACGGTACTTGATGATGATGATGATGATTATGGTGGTGGTGGTGATGATGATGGTGATGATGATGATGATGATGGTGATGATGATGATCCCCTATACACAAAGCAATACATATTACCCTCAAAAGACAACATTTACCGAGAATATTCATTCCCATCTCCTGCTATCAATGCCAAACATGGGCACTTACGAATAAGCATGAAAAAAACAAACTTGTCCCCACAGCGATGAGATGTCTAATAGAAGAGCTTGGAGCGACCAGAAAAGACAGAATCATATATGATATTATAAGAGAAAGATCGGGTATTGAACCAATCCTAAGCTACATACAGAAACAACAAATAAACTGGTTTGACCATCTAGAAAGTATGTTGTGTGCTCCTTACCATACACAACATATATTAAAAGATGAGAAGAGAGAAGAGCAAGAGGCAGACCCAGAGTAAGATGGACAGGCAACATCGAAGAAACGACACAACATCAATTGACAAAGATGAAAACCACCAAAAGGGTGAGATCGAGAATTTTGTCGAACAGGTAAAACAATACCTGAACGGGTGCAAAAGGAAGGGAAGAAAGAAAGAAAGAAGGAAGGGAGGAAAGAAAGAAGGTAAGAAGGAAAGAAAGAAGGAAAGAAAGAAAGAAAGAAAGAAAGAAAGAAGGAAAAAAAAAAGGAAAGAAAGAAGGAAAGAAAAAAGGAAAGAAAGAAAGAAAGAAAGAAAGAAGGAAGGAAGGAAAGAAAAAGGGAAGAAAGAAGAAAGAAAGAAGGAAAGAAAAAAGGAAAGAAAAAGGAAAGAAAGATAGAAAGAAAGAAAGAAAGAAGGACAGAAAAAAGGGAAAGAAAGAAAGAAGGAAAGGAGGAAATAAAAAGGAAAGAAAGAAAGAAGGAAAGAAAAAAAAGAAAGAAAGAAAAAGAAAGAAAGAAGAAAGAAAGAAGGAAAGAAAAAAGGAAAGAAAAAGGAAAGAAATAAATAAATAAAGAAAGAAAGAAAGAAAGAAAGAAGGACAGAAAAGGAAAGAAAGAAAGAAGGAAAGAAAAAGGAAAGAAAAAAAGGAAAGAAAGAAGGAAAGAAAAAAGGAAAGAAAGAAGGTATATTTTAAAAAATGTAGACGCTAATAACCGTATTACACATACGCCACGTCGTTGCGTGGCAACGGTTCCAGCATTGAGACAATCGTGACGGTTTTCGATTTCTACTTCTGCGGTATACCGTGTTTTCTTTGGAGAATAAAGGCCGCATGGCCAGTGAAATGTTTGGGTTAGTGGTTTTATTTGAACCCTCGACAGAAACATTTAATCCCTATGTGGTTTGAACTCGGTTTCACGATTTGGAGAACAACTGGTTTTCGACATTCGGCCTCTCCATTCCTCATTATTTCTATCTCTTAATCCTTTCTTTCTATCTCCCTCTCTTGTTATATCTCTCCCTATATTTTTCTTTCTCTCCGTCTCATTCTTCCTCTTTCTCTTTATCCTTCTCTTCTCACTCCTCTCTCTCTCTCTCTCTCTTCTCTCTCTCTCTCTCTCTTTCCCCCTCTCTTTTTTCTCATTCCCCCATTCTCTTTTTCTGCGTTCTCTCGTTTAATTTTTCTAGCTCTCTTTCCCTCTTTCTTACTTTCTCTCTCTTTCTTCAACTCCCTTTCTTTTTCTTTCTCTCTCTACCTCCCTTTATTTTTCTCTCTTTCTGCTCCTATTTCTTTATCACCCTCTCTCTTCTTCCCCTCCGTGTCCATCCTCCTTCCACCGCTTCCTTTCACCCACTTTCACACTCTCTCTTAGTCCCGTTCTCTATTTCTCCTTCTTTCTCCACCACATCCTCTCCACCTATCTCTCGCTTTCTCTATTTCTTTCGCCCTATTTTTTCATCTCTCTCTCTCTCCCTCTTCTATTTGTCTCTCTATTCCTCTATTCTCTCTCTCTCTATCTCTCCCTCTTCTATTTCTCTCTCTATTCCTCTATTTCTCTCTCTCTCTCCCTCTTCTATTTGTCTCTCTATTCCTCTATTTCTCTCTCTCCCTCTTCTATTTGTCTGTCTATTCCTCTATTTCTCTCTCTCTCCCCTCTTCTATTTGTCTCTCTATTCCTCTATTTCTCTCTCTCTCTCTCCCTCTTCTATTTGTCTCTCTATTCCTCTATTTCTCTCTCTCTCTCTATTTCTCTCTCTCTCCCTCTTCTATTTGTCTCTCTATTCCTCTATTTCTCTCTCTATTTCTCTCTCTCTCCCTCTTCTATTTGTCTCTCTATTCCTCTATTTCTCTCTCTCTATTTCTCTCTCTCTCCCTCTTCTATTTGTCTCTCTATTCCTCTATTTCTCTCTCTCTATTTTCTCTCTCTCTCTCTTCTATTTGTCTCTCTATTCCTCTATTTCTCTCTCTCTCTCTCTCTTCTATTTGTCTCTCTTTTCCTCTATTTCTCTCTCTCTCTCCCTCTTCTATTTGTCTCTCTATTCCTCTATTTCTCTCTCTCTCTCTCTCTCCTTCTTCTATTTGTCTCTCTATTCCTCTATTTCTCTCTCTCTATTTCTCTCTCTCTCTCCCTCTTCTATTTGTCTCTCTATTCCTCTATTTCTCTCTCTCTATTTCTCTCTCTCTCTCCCTCTTCTATTTGTCTCTCTATTCCTCTATTCCTCTATTTCTCTCTCTCTATTTCTCTCTCTCCCTCTTCTATTTGTCTCTCTATTCCTCTATTTCTCTCTCTCTCTCCCTCTTCTATTGTCTCTCTATTCCTCTATTTCTCTCTCTCTCTCTCCCTCTTCTATTTGTCTCTCTATTCCTCTATTTCTCTCTCTCTCCCTCTTCTATTTGTCTCTGTATTCCTCTATTTCTCTCTCTCTCCCTCTTCTATTTGTCTCTCTATTCCTCTATTTCTCTCTCTCCCTCTCCCTCTTCTATTTGCCTCTCTATTCCTCTATTTCTCTCTCTCTCTCTCCCTCTTCTATTTGTCTCTCTATTCCTCTATTTCTCTCTCTCTCTCCCTCTTCTATTTGTCTCTCTATTCCTCTATTTCTCTCTCTCTCCCTCTTCTATTTGTCTCTCTATTCCTCTATTTCTCTCTCTCTATTTCTCTCTCTCTCTCTCTCTCTCTCTCTCTCTCTCACAGCACAATCTCCATCCCAACGTTGTGCTACCAATGCCAGACCTGGACTCTAGACTCGAGAGCAATCACAAAAATAACCTCTACAGAGATTAAATGTGTTCGTCGAATGACAGGAAACAGCCTGAGAGATAAGATCAGAAATGAAGAACTGAGGAAATATAAGCTGGGAATAATTCGTGCCATAGAATACATAGAGAAACAACAGATAAAGTGGTTTGGCCAGAAGATAGAACGATCGAAAAATATAGCATCCACAAACGCTGCGAGAACACCAGACTCAAGGGTCGACCACAAAGAAGATTTGTGAAATATTAGAAATACTAGGAAACATAACAGTAGGAGAGGCTAACAGAAGAGCAAAAGATGGATTGATGGGATATTAGAAACACTAGGAAACATAACAGCAGGAGAGGCCAACAGAAGAGCAAAAGATGGATTGGTAGAATATTAGAAACACTAGTAGGAGACATAACAGCAGGAGAGGCCAACAGAAGAGCAAAAGATGTATTGATGGAATATTAGAAACACTAGTAGGAGATATAACAGCAGGAGAGGCCAACAGAAGAGCAAAAGATGGATTGGTAGAATATTAGAAACACTAGTAGGAGACATAACAGCAGGAGAGGCCAACAGAAGAGCAAAAGATGGATTGGTAGAATATTAGAAACACTAGTAGGAGACATAACAGCAGGAGAGGCCAACAGAAGAGCAAAAGATCGCAAATTGTATCTCCCATATACGCTGCAGAATAATGAGGAAGAAAAGAAGAAAAAAGAAAAGCTCTCACATTATGACGATAAGATAACTTGTCTTCAGCTATAACTTCCTAAATGTATAACAAAACATGGCAGCTAAAGTAACGGTGCCAAGATCACACACTGTGTTCTTTCTTTATCAAGCAGAACGGAGCTGACACGATAAGTCAAATAATAACTCCGATTAGTTTCTAATGACAACGGAGGGGAAATAACTGTCCTAAACCGGTTGCTATTGTGAAGCTCTTCAGTCTTTAAAATTAAAAAAAGAAGAGAATACCGTCAGAGGTGGCTCGCTGGTGTTGGGGGATCGTTAACATATCTCGCCCTTTGCCCCCAATGAGGTAACGGCATACATGAGCTCACCTCTGTCTCATTTCATGTCTTTTCTCCTGTCTTGGCAAGCAAGATACGAAAAAAAATTAAATAAATAAAACAAACATTGGTGATAATTTATTTATATTTTTATTTTGGATTTTAAAAATTACCTTTTGTATTTTTTCGTTTTTTTTAAATATTTCCTTTCGTTTTTTTCCCTCGTTTTCTCAGTTTAATCCACAATTTTTGGTGGTTTGTTGTTTTGTAAGAAGAGAGAGCAGGTCTGCCTCATGTTGTGTGTAGGTGGTTACAGAAGATAGCTTTTAGCTGTCGGCATATTTTTATTTTTATTGTGGACTAGAATATCAAAAAGACTAAAACTACGATCATAAACAAAGAAAATTCTCAAGACCTACAAATAAGTTTCAAAGTTGAATGAATACACCTGGAGATAGTTCACAGCTACAACTACCTGGGACATACTATAACCAGTGATGGAAAATGTAAAACTGAAATAAACAAAAGAATAGGAATGGCAAAAAAAAATAATTTTAATGTTATGAAAAGTATCATCATTATCAAGTACAGGGCCTGCTGGCGTAGGTGATCATGTCTCTCCACAACTTTCGATATCGACAGCTATTTATCATTTCTGTTGTTGACCTTCTGCCAAGCCATTCTCTTAAGCTGTCTATTATTTTTTCTCTTTGCTACCTCTATCTCTTCTTCCCTCAATTTTCCCAGTTGTTACAATATATTCCAGTTGTTCTCTTCTCATTACATGGCCAGAAAATGATGATTGTTTCTTTCTAATATTGGAAATTAGCTCTCTTTTTGCTTTGACCTCTCTCAGAACATCTTCATTACTCTTCTTAGCTATCCATGGTATTCTCAACATTCTTCTGTAAAATCACATTTCTACAGACTACAGTGATTTTCTTGTCTGTTGTCCTATTGTCCATGATTCGCATCCATATGTTAAGACTGGCTCTACGTAACATTTAAGAACTCTTTTTCTTGTTTCTATTGTCAAAAATGGATTGCATAGTATCTTCCTCATTTTTTGGAACGCTGCTTTTGCCTGAGCCATTCTGCATCTCACCTCTTGTGTACATCTTCCGTCTGAGGTTAACAAAGTTCCCAAATATTTAAATTCATTTACCTGTTTTAATATTGTTCCACTTGTCTTTATTTTGCACTGAGGTGATGTCTTTTTCTTTGTTGTTACCATTACCTCTGTCTTTTTGCTATTAAGTCTGAGTCCTTTATTTTTGCTTTCTTTCACTATAATGTCCAACATTTCTTGTAACTCATTTTCACTCTTAGCGATTACGACTGAAAAATATAAAAACTTCAAAACAAATAACGCCAGGGTTAAAAATAAGAATAGCAAAATGTTACCTCTTCTCAATATACCTATATGGTGCAGAAACATGGACATTAGATAAGAAAACAAAACAGAAAATTGAAGCCTTTGAAATGTGGATATATAGAAGAATAGGTAGAATTGGATGAAAAGAAAAGAAAACAAACGATGAAGTCTTAAAAATACTAAAAATAAAAAGAGAACTACTAAACACAATTAGAACAAGACAAATGAAATTTTGGGGGCTTGTTAAAAGACACAACAGCCTAATAAAAGTAATATTGGAAGGGAAAATAAAAGGTAAAAGAGGCAGAGGCAGACCAAGACTAACATGGACGAATAACATCAAAAGATGGACAAGTTAACCTATGACAACCTGCACCATCAAAGCAAGAGACAGAGTGGAATGGCGCTCCATGGTAGCCAACCTTCGATGCGAGGAAGGCACTCAATGATGATGATATTTTTTTAGGTTCCCGTGATTGTCACGATTTTAGTAATGAGTACCAATGATTTTTTGCATAAGGCAGGCGGCCTGTCTTGGTGTCGACCAACACTATCTTTAGATTTACAAAGGCCTACGGGTTGAGAGGAAATAGCAGGAAAACCTCCAACTAGCGTGACGTTTTCAGCTTTGAGAGCAGGGGTGGTTGTTGTGTAGAGTGACGTCATCTATAGCTGATAAAAGCGAAGTAAGGAAACTATCAGTGAAGTAGGGAAACAAAATAAAGTAAGGAAACTATCAGTGAAGTAGGGAAACAAAATAAAGTAAGGAAACTATCAGTGAAGTAGGGAAACAAAATAAAGTAAGGAAACTATCAGTGAAGTAGGGAAACAAAATAAAGTAAGGAAACTATCAGTGAAGTAGGGAAACAAAATAAAGTAAGGAAACTATCAGTGAAGTAGGGAATCAAAATGAAGAAAGGAAACTATCAGTGAAGTAGGGAAACAAAATAAAGTAAGGAAACTATCAGTGAAGTAGGGAAACAAAATAAAGTAAGGAAACTATCAGTGAAGTAGGGAAACAAAATAAAGTAAGGAAACTATCAGTGAAGTAGGGAATCAAAATGAAGAAAGGAAACTATCAGTGAAGTAGGGAAACAAAATAAAGTAAGGAAACTATCAGTGAAGTAGGGAAACAAAATAAAGTAAGGAAACTATCAGTGAAGTAGGGAAACAAAATAAAGTAAGGAAACTATCAGTGAAGTAGGGAAACAAAATAAAGTAAGGAAACTATCAGTGAAGTAGGAAATCAAAATGAAGAAAGGAAACTATCAGTGAAGTAGTGAATCAAAGTGAAGCAAGACAAGGCAACTTTCAATGAAGTATGGAAACTTTCAGTTAAGTAGCGAGACAAAGTGAAGTAAGAAAACTATCAGTGAAGAAAGAAAACAAAATAAAGTATGGAAACTATCAGTGAAGCAGGGCAACAAAGTGAAGGAAGGAAACTATTAGTGAAGAAAGAAAACAAAATAAAGTATGGAAACTATCAGTGAAGAAAGGAAACTATCAGTGAAGAAAGAAAATTTATGATGAAGAAAGGAAACTATCAGTGAAGAAAGAAAATTTATGGTGAAGTAAGAAAACTATCAGTGTAGAAAGGAAACAAAAACTGAAATAAGGAAACCGTCAATGAAGAAAGTAAACTAAAAGAGAAGTAATAAAATAGTCACGGAAGGAAATAAACTTAATTTTGAAGTAAGGAAACGAAAAGTGAAACAAGGAAACTATCAGTGAGATCACAGTCATGAGATTACAATAAATGTGAAAATCATCGTCGAAAATGTATGGACGACAACCTACAGCATCGGGTAGGTGTGTGCACAGCCAGCGAGCTAGTGGAACCAATAATCATTGTGCAAACATTTGGTCATCTTTAAAATTCGCCAGAGCAGCAAGGGCTTGTCCAGAGCGCTGTGATGTCTACTCAAGCATTAATGAACAATGCTGCATGTAAAGTTATTGAGTTATTTGCGGGTCATCATCACTGCACTAACTTTCATTAATGGATGCTTACGCAGAATAAAGGGATGGAAATGGCAGGACAAAGTCACTAATGTAGAATTATGGAAATGTACCGGTCAAATACCAGTGGATAAAGAGATACAGCGAAGACGATGGCGATGGATAGGACACACACTACGGAAGCCAACTGAGAGTATTACACAACATGCTCTTTTTTGGAATCCCCAGGGGAAAAGACAAAGAGGAAGACCAAGGAATTCTTGGAGAAGACAGATCAAAGCAGAGATGAAGATGATGGGGAAGACATGGAATGATCTTAAAAGAATTACAAAAAAACAGAACGACTTGTAAAATGTTTGTTGAAGACCTATGCTCCACTGGGAACTAAAAGGTAGAAGATCACTGCACTTCAAACACGCTCATATGTGCTCAGATCCCCTCCTCAGCAAGCCCCGCAGTGTCCAGCGACTGACGACTCCAGTTCTGTGTTGGTTGATACGTTCTTTTACGCTCCCATGAGTCTTCTCGATTCTGGATGTACCCATTCAGATACTTCCTTCTTTCTCATCCAAGGAATGACGTGGACTCATAGCATGCAAAGTGGTACCCATTGTTTACTATAAAGCATTATATAAGTTCAAAGTGTAAAGTTTAAAGTGTAAAGTTCAAAGTGTAAAGTTCAAAGTGCAAAGTGCAGAGTTTACTGGTTTCTTGTGTGCAAGTTTCATTGTTTTAGATTATGAGTTCGTTTCAGGTTGAAAACATTTCATTCATTTCCGGGGCAGAGTGAGGTTTCTCTCACAGAATGACTGGCACGACTTCATCAATCTTCTCCATTTCTGGAGATGAACATCATCATCGTCATTTTCATCTTCATCAACAACTTCGTCATCATCATCATTATCATCAACAACACAATCATCATCAACAACATCAACATCATCAATATCATCAACAACAACTTCGTCATCATCATCATTATCATCAACAACAACTTCGTCGTCATCATCATCATCATCATCATCATCATCATCATCATCATCATCATCATCATCATCATCATCATCATCATCATCATCATCATCATCAACAATTTCGTCATCATCATCATCAACAACTTCGTCATCATCATCATTATCATCAACAACAACTTCGTCGTCGTCATCATCATCATCATCATCATCAACAACAACCTCGTCATCATCATCATCATCATCATCAACAACACAATCATCATCAACAACATCAACATCATCAATATCATCACAACTTCGTCATCGTCATCATCATCATCGACAACACAATCATCATCAACAACATCAACATCATCAATATCATCACAACTTCGTCATCATCATCGTCATCATCATCATCAACAACGTCGTCATCATCATCATTATCATCATCAACAACTTCGTCATCATCATCATTATCATCAACAACAACTTCGTCATCATCATCATCATCATCATCATCATCATCATCATCATCATCATCATCATCATCAACAACAACTTCGTCATCATCATCATCATCATCATCATCATCAACAACAACTTCGTCATCATTATCATCATCATCATCATCAACAACACAATCATCATCAACAACATCATCATCATCAATATCATCACAACAACTTCGTCATCATCATCATCATCAACAACAACTTCGTGATCATCATCATTATCATCAACAACACAATTATCATCAACAACATCAACATCATCAATATCATCACAACTTCGTCATCATCATCATCATCAACAACACAATCATCATCAACAACATCAACAGCATTAATATCATCAACAACATCAACATCATCAATATCATCAACAACAACTTCGTCATCATCATCAACAACACAATCATCATCAATATCATCAACATCATCACCATCAACAACTTCATTATCATCATCGTCATCATCATCATCATCAACAAGACATTCATCATCTGGGCGAATTGAGGAACGTAGAGATAGAGGGAAGCAAAGAGAAAAGATACCAGACACCAGGGGAGGTGTGTTCTTGACGTGGAATAATCAGGATGAGATCATCAAGTCAATAGCTGCTGGAAAATTCTCAAACAACTTTAAAGCAGAAACTGAAGCCATCAGAAATGCTGCAACACTGGCTACTCAACTCAAAAATAACATGCACAATAAATTGGTGATTCTGACTGATGCACTGTCAGTATTATCAGCTCTAAGAGGCCCCAAGAACAATGAACTAGATGACTTGAGAACAACCCTGGACCAACTATGCAATAACTTCCAGAGAGTAGTCATTCAGTGGATACCATCACACTGTAATATACACGGGAACGAACGCGCAGACAAATTAGCTAAAGAGGGAGGGAGATTACCACAAGAGAACCATCCGCTCAGTTATGATGAAGCCAAATCCATCCTCAAGGGTCAGTTCCATGAAAAATGGAAACGAGAACACCCAAAGCATAACGAGAGTGACGGATACCACCAACTATCAAGGAGGGATCAAGTCATCATACTTCGCCTACGCACTGGCCACAATAGAATGAGAAATCACATGTTCACCAAATTCAAAATAGGTACAACCAGCCTATGCCACTGTACACTGGACAATATGACTACAAACATGTTCTACAGGATTGCCCCCAGTACACAGACCAGAGAAGAGCAATGTGGTCCACACCCACTTCCCTGGAAGAGAAACTATATGTGGCAATCGAATCGTTTAAACAGATAGCTGACTTCATGAGAGAGTCTGGAATCCTACTCTGATTGAGTCTTGATCGCAGAGAGAGAGAGAGAGAGAGAGAGAGAGAGAGAGAGAGAGAGAGAGAGAGAATTACTCTTCTTAGCTGTCCATGGTATTCTCAACATTCTTCTGTAAAACCACATTTCTGCAGCATCCAGTGATTTGCATGTCCGTTTTCCTATTGTCCATGATTCACATCCATATGTTAAGACTGACTCTACATAACATTTAAGAACTATTTTTCTTGTTTCTATTGTAAAAAATAGATTGCATAGTATCTTCCACATTTTTTGGAAAGCTGCTTTTGCCTGAGCCATTCTACATCTCACCTCTGTTGTACATCTTCCGTCTGAGGTTAACAAAGTTCCCAAATATTTAAAATCATTTACCTGTTTTAATATTGTTCCACTTGTCTTTATTTTGCACTGAGGTGATGTCTTTTTCTTTTGTTGTTACCATTACTTCTGTCTTTCTGCTATTAAGGCTGAGTCCTTTATTTTTGCTTTCTTTCACTATAATGTCTAACATTTGTTGTAACTCATTTTCACTCTTAGCGATTAATACTGTATCATCAGCATACCTTAGATTATTTATATTATGACCTCCAATTGTTATTTCAGGCATGCCCCCTAAGGATCTTAAAATAATCTCACTATAAATATTAAACAAATCTGGTGACAGCACACAACCTTGTCTAACACCCTGTTTTATTTGTTGAAACATTCCCAATTGGTTTCCAGTTCTTATGGCCGCTATTTGTTGCCAGTACATGTTCTTTATTATTCTTAGATCTTTGCTGTCTACGTTTATGCTTTCTAAAATTTTGATTATTTCTTGGTGCTTTACTTTGTCAAATGCCTTGGTGTAATCTATGAAACATCGGTATAGATCTGTTTTCACCTCTATGGCTCTTGCTACTAAACATCTCTTCTCTTTTCATTACATGGCCAAAAAATGCTGATTGCTTTTTCCTAATATTGAAAATTAGCTCTCTTTTTGCTTTGAGCTCTCTCAGAACGTTTTCATTACTCTTCTTAGCTGTCCATGGTATTCTCAACATTTTTCTGTAAAACCACATTTCTACAGCATCCAATGACTTTCTTGTCTGTTTTCCTATTCTCCATGATTCGCTTCCATATGTTAAGACTGGCTCTACATAATATGTAAGAATTCTTTTCTTGTTTCTATTGTCAAAAATGGATTGCACAGTATATTCCTATTTTTTTTTTTTTTTGAAAGCTGCTTTTGTCTGATCCATTCTACATCTCACCTCTGTTGTACATCTACCACCTGAGGTTAACAAAGTTCCCAAATATTTAAATTTATTTACATGTTTTAATATTGTTTCACTTGTCTTTATTGTGCATTGCGGTGAAGTCCTTGTCTTTGTTGCTACCATTACTTCTGTCTTTTTACTATTAATGCTGAGTCCTTTATTTTTTGTCTTTCCTTGACTATAATGTTTAATATTTCTTGCAATACCAATGTAATAAAGTAATAAAGAAAAATTATAAAATTTACATACAATCGGATAAAAAATATGACTATAACGTTGTACACAAACATAAAAAGACTCAAAATTTGCAAATAATACAATAAAGAAATACTATACATTTGTGTACAATCATCATCATCATCATTAAGTGCCGTCTCCGCATCGAAGGTTAGCTACCATGGAGCGCTATTCCACTCTGTCTCTTGCTTTGATGGTGCAGTTTGTAATAGGCTGAATTGTCCATCTTTTGATGTTAGTTGTTCATGATAGTCTTTGTTTGCCCCTGCCTTTTTTACCTTGTATTTTCCCTTCCAATATTACTTTTAGTAGGCTGTTGTGTCTTTTAACATGCCCCCAAAAATCTCATTTGTCTTGTTTGAATTGTATTTAGTAGTTCTCTTTTCATTTTTAGTTGTTTTAAAACTTGTATTCAATAAATGCAAGGAAAACCTACAAAAGTGCATATTGTAGAAGAAATGAGTGTAAAAATGGTAATTTCTAGTTATCATCATCATCATCGAGTGCCTTCTTCGCAACGAAGGTTGTCTACCATGGATCGCCATTCTACACTGTTTCTTGCTTTGATGGTGCAGGCTATCATAGATTGACTTGTCCATCTTTTGATGTTACTCGTTCATGTTAGTCTTGGTCTGCCTATGCCTCTTTTACCTTGTATTTTCCCTTCCAATATTACTTTTAGTAGGCTGTTGTGTCTTTTAACATGCCCCAAAAATTTAATTTGTCTTGTCTTGATTGTATTTAGTAGATCTCTTTTTTTTTCAGTTGTTTTAAAACTTCATCGTTTGTTATCTTTTCTTTCCATCCAATTCTACCTATTCTTCTATAAATCCACATTTCAAAGGCTTCAATTTTCTGTTCTGTTTTCTTATCTAATGTCCATGTTTCTACTCCATACAGGAATATTGAGAAGATGTAACATTTTGTCATTCTTAGTTTCAGCCCTGCTGATATTTGTTTCGTTGTTAGTATATTTTTCATGGCATTAAAATTACTTTTTGCCATACCTATTCTTTTGTTTATTTCAATTTTGCATTTTCCATCACTGGTTATAGTATGTCCCAGGTAGTTGTAGCTCTGGACTGTCTCCAGATGTATTCCCTCAACTGTGAAATTTCTATAGTCCGTTCAGATTCGTTTGCCTAGACATTAATTTATTTTTTTCAAAAACTTATTGTTCATTTGCATTGATCTTTTGAAGTTAGGTTTAGAATACTAATGTCGCTATAAAAATATTTTTTTATCAAAGAAATGTGATCCAGTTTCAAAGATGCCTTATTTAACCTATATTAAAAAAAAGTTAATCGATATTATAAACACCGGCGGGATTATGTAGATGCTTACATCTCACAGCTGATTCTTTAACATATAGGCATGACCTTCACGGCTGAATGCGCACCGTCCTAAAATAGTTATGTTTCCACTATAAATTTTTATAAAGAAATGTTACATATGAAATTTCCCGTTTAGCACAAAATGACATTTTAGCCGAAACCGGAAATTATGTGACGTCAAAATCACGGCCGTAGACTCGAGTTCGAGTCATAATTCAGAGGCAAATCTCAATATTTACAGAAAGGAGGCGGCACTATCCATATTATCTTCTGCAAGTCTATGTGAGAATGAATATAAAGGCAAAATATTTTACTGAGCATAACATTGCTATAAAGATTTATCAATACTTCTGCAGAGAGCGTAAAAAGGGACATCTTTATTGTTCTTTATCAAACCCTGAGAAGAGAACAATGCATATTTTAGGTTTGTGTAAACGTTCATTTGATCGAATAGTTAAAGGAAGCGGATATTTATTGCCAACAAATGCAAGAAAGCAAGGAAGGAAAGAAACGTTAGACAGTTTTGATAAGGACCTAGTAAAAAGAGAAATCTGTCGAATGTTTGATATAAACGAAGAAGTGACACTTAGAAAGTTGAAGCTTTGGCTGAAAACTAACAACGACATTGAAATATCAAAAACTTCATTATTATAAATAAAGACTACTGGGTAAAATGTGAGGATCATGTGTTACGACAAGAAGAGGAATATTGGAAAAAGGATGGTTTGTTGTTTGTTCAGCCGAAAGCAGTAATCGACCTATTTGACTCGTCTGATTCTGAATGATCATTACTCTGATTAAGTCTACAGATAAATAGTTTGATTTGCAAAATTTCCTAGTTGATTTGTTAAACAGTTTATTGTTCAAGACCACCCAAGCAATCAAAAATATGTTATAAGCAAACCAACAACCATTACTTTGAATGGAAGCCTGCTTGAGTCAGTACAGAAGTTCAGCTATCTTGGATCCACTATTACAGCCACACTTTCCTTAGATGAGGAACTAAATGTACGTATTTGAAAGGCAGCGACAACATTTGGGAAACTCACACCAAGAGCATGGAACTATATCAAATTGACTCTACGAACAAAAGTTCTATATATAATTTAAAATTTGTATACTTGCCACCAAGTAAAATTTTATGGACACGCCTATGGATCATCGTTGCACTAGATTACTGTAAAACATTTTGATTAGGGTCAAAATAATAGTTACATGGGCAAAGATCAAAGGAATTCGCCGCTTTAAGAAAACCATTATAGCTAGACATCGAGTAACACATATGTTCTCGTGACATGGACATTTTAACACCGTATGCCAAAAATCATGTGAAATCATCAAGAACTTTTTGAATTATAAATCTTAACATCTCGGCAAACGAATCTGAACGGACTATAGTTATAATTTCATGTAATCTTTGACATTAGTTAAGCAGTTTACCTAAAAAAAAAATATCGAAATTCTGCCTGTGTGGCTTTTCCTTGTTTATTTAGGGTACGTACATTCCAGGTGCCAATTCTGGAGGATTTCCTGGTAGACAAAGGGTGAGTCGGCAACCCGGACTTCTTATGGCTTTCTCCGGCTTGCGTCATACGTCTCTTAGACAGAGAGCCCTTATCTTTCCTGGATGGCGGATTTATTTTTATTCTTTTCTTTGACTTGTCCATGTTTGTGAAGATTTTTTCTCGACTTATTTATTTTACAGTATGGGATAGCCAGTCCCATGCCCAACCTTCCTTTCTCGCCTCTTACGAACATGCCTGGTAGGGTACACCGCCACTGTTCTTTACTCCCCTTTCGGGCCCCGGCAGAGCACGGGCGTTTTTACATATTTAACCAGGAATAAATTTGACTCATCTACAACTGTACGGTCTTCGTCATCATAGTTCATGGTTTGTGAAAAGTTAATATAATAAATGTCTGCAGATCTTGTAAGTGTCTACAAATAGATTCTCTTGTGCTGAAATCCCCCTTCTATTAGATCCGCAGGTCCGGCCGCAGGAGGAGCAAGAAGCAGTAATACTTTTAAGTAGGATACTGGACTTTCTTTCTTTTCACTGTTTACTCTTTTTTTCGCTTGTGTTTTTTCTTTTCTTTTCTTTACATATCTTTCCTTTAATTTTGTTTTTTTTGTTTTCTGTTATTATTTCTTTTTTTTCTGTTGTTTTTTTTAATCTTTCCTTTTTTTTTCTTTCCATTTTCCATTGTGCTGGAAACCCCCACTATTAGATCCGCAGGTCCGGCCGCAGGAGGAGCAAGAAGCAGTAATACTTTTAAGTAGGATACTGGACTTTCTTTCTTTTCATTTTTACCTTTTTTTTTCGTTTGTGTTTTTCTTTTCTTTACACATATTTCTTTTAATTTTCTTTTTTGTTTTCTCTCATTATTTCTTTTTTTTCTTTTAATTTTTCTGATCTTTCGTTTTTTCCTTTCCATTTTCTTATTTCCTTTTATCTTTTCTTTTCTTTCCGTTCCTTTTCTTTTTTTTTTTTCTCTTTATTTTTTCTTCCGTTTCCTTTCATCTCCTATATTTTCTTTCCTTGTCTTCCCCCCCTTTACATCATTTTATTTCTTTTCTTTGTGGACCCTACCGATAATTCTAAAAAAAAAAGACATTTTTAGTCCTTCTCTTTTTCGCTAGGCGGTTAGTTTCAACCTGAGAGTCTCAGGGTCATTGCTTTTTTTCCCCACAAACACTGAGGCATGCCAGGTTTCAAGATTTTCACAAAATCTGAGATATGCCAGGTAGCAAACTTCAAACCAAACTAAGGGTTTACTTTTGCAGTTGTTCTGCCAATCCTATTATCTATCTATGAAACCTGGATTGTTTGCAGCCCTTACGTCACGTATTTGAACCAGTTCCCAAAAAATATTGCCAGTAAAACCTGCTGGAGATTGGATGGCAGAAATTGATGCCAAAAAAAACCCAGAGAAGTTGGCATAATCTGTCTTGACAAGAATACATTTCATGCTATGGAGATGAAAGATGAGAAGAGTTGAGTACAAGGCTGGCATGCTGGATCTAGTCAAAGACACTGTTTTGTCGCGAACCGTAAAATGGCTGCCAATCGACATTCTCGCAGCAGAGAAACATATTTTATTGCCAGCTGTAAAATAGAAGTTGATGAATATTCTCGCCACAGAGAAATAATTTTATGTTGAAATGTAAAATAGAAGTTCGTCAAAATTCTCGTGGCAGAGAAACTAATGTATGTTGAAATGTAAAATAGAAGTTGAATATTCTCGTGGCAGAGAAATAATTTTATGTTGAAATGTAAAATAGAAGTTGAACATTCTCGTGGCAGAGAAATAATTTTATGTTGAAATGTAAAATAGAAGTTAATGAATATTCTCGCCACAGAGAAACTAATTTATGTTGAAATGTAAAATAGAAGTTGATGAACATTCTCGCCAGATAAATAATTTTATGTTGAAATGTAAAATAGAAGTTAACGAATATTCTCGCCACAGAGAAACTAATTTATGTTCAAATGTAAAATAGAAGTTGATGAACATTCTCGTGGCAGAGAAACTAATTTATGTTCAAATGTAAAATAGAAGTTGATGAACATTCTCGTGGCAGAGAAACTAATTTATGTTGAAATGTAAAATAGAAGTTGAAGAACATTCTCGTGGCAGAGAAACTAATTTATGTTGAAATATAAAATAGAAGTTGATGAACATTCTCGTGACAGAGAAACTAATTTATGTTGAAATATAAAATAGAAGCGGATCCTAGACACGGCGACCCCAGCTTCTGTTAGCCAGCCTGTGTGACTTGTCCTGACTTAAGCAACTGTAATATTAGGTCTTCTATATCTCTAATAACCACCACTAAAGGTAGATGGAGATCTCTTGTGAGTGCCCTATGATGGGTGGAGATCTCTTTGAGTGCTCTATGATGGGTGGAGATCTCTTTGAGTGCCCTATGATGGGTGGAGATCTCATGTGAGTGCCCTATGATGGGAGGAGATCTCTTTGAGTGCTCTATGATGGGTGGAGATCTCTTGTGAGGGCCCTATGATGGGTGGAGATCTCTTGTGAGTGCTCTAAGATTGGTGGAGATCTCTTTGAGTGCTCTCTGATGGGTGGAGATCTCTTGTGAGTGCCCTATGATGGGTGGAGATCTCTTGTGAGTGCCCTATGATGGGTGGAGATCTCTTTGAGTGCCCAATGATGGATGGAGATCTCTTGTTAGTGCCCTATGATGGGTGGAGATCTCTTGTGAGTGCCCTATGATGGGTGGAGATCTCTTTGAGTGCCCTATGATTGGTGGAGATTTCTTGTTAGTGCCCTATGATGGACGGAGTTCTCTTGTGAGTGCTCTATGATGGGTGGAGATCTCTTGTGAGTGCTCTATGATGGGTGGAGATCTTTTTGAGTGCTCTATGATGGGTGGAGATCTTTTTGAGTGCTCTATGATGGGTGGAGATCTCTTGTGAGTGCTCTATGATGGGTGGCGATTTCTTTGATTGCTCTATGATGGGTGGAGATTTCTTTTTAGTGCGCTATGATGGACGGCGATCTCTTGTGAGTGCCCTATGATGGGTGGAGAATTCTTGTGAGTGCTCTATGATGGGTGAAGATCTCTTGTGAGTGTTTTATGATAGACGGAGATTTCTTGTGAGTGCTCTATGATGGACGGAGATCTCTTGTGAGTGCCCTATAATGAGTGGAGATCTCTTGTGAGGGCCATATGATGGACGGAGATCTCATGTGAGTGCTCTATGATGGACGGAGATCTCTTGTGAGTGCCCTATGATGGGTGAAGAATTCTTGTGAGTGCCCTTTGATGGGTGGAGATTTTTTGTTAGTGCCCTATGATGGTTGGAGATCTCTTGTGAGTGTCCCATGATGGGTGAAGATCTCTTGTGAGTGCCCTATGATGGACGGAGATCTCTTGTGAGTGCCCTAAGATGGGTGGAATTCTCTTGTGAGTGCCCTATGATGGGTGGAGATCTCTTGTTAGTGCCCTATGATGGGTGGAGATCTCTTGTTAGTGCCCTACGATGGGTGCAGATCTATTGTGAGTGCCCTATGATGGGTGGAGATCTCTTGTGAGTGCCCTATGATGGGTGGAATTCTCTTGTGAGTGCCCTATGATGGGTGGAGATCTCTTGTTAGTGCCCTATGATGGGTGGAGATCTCTTGTTAGTGCCCTACGATGGGTGGAGATCTATTGTGAGTGCCCTATGATGGGTGGAGATCTCTTGTGAGTGCCCTATGATGGGTGGAGATCTCTAGTGAGTGCCCTATCATAGTTGGAGATCTCTTGTGAGTGCCCTATCATAGTTGGAGATCTCTTGTTAGTGCCCTATGATGGGTGGAGATCTCTTGTGAGTGCCCTATGATGGGTGGAGATCTCTTTGAGTGCCCTATGATTGGTGGAGATTTCTTGTTAGTGCCCTATGATGGACGGAGTTCTCTTGTGAGTGCTCTATGATGGGTGGAGATCTCTTGTGAGTACTCTATGATGGGTGGAGATCTCTTGTGAGTACTCTATGATGGGTGGAGATCTCTTGTGAGTACTCTATGATGGGTGGAGATCTCTTGTGAGTGCTCTATGATGGGTGGAGATCTCTTGTGAGTGCCCTATGATGGGTGGAGATCTCTTGTGAGTGCCCTATGATGGGTGGAGATCTCTTGTGAGTGCCCTATGATGAGTGGAGATCTCTTTGAGTGCTCTATGATGGGTGGAGATCTCTTGTTTGTGCCCTATGATGGGTGGAGATCTCTTGTGAGTGCCCTATGATGGGTGGAGATCTCTTGTGAGTGCCCTATGCTTGCTCCACTCCAGAAAATCTACAGCAGGAACTATAAACTGCTTCACAAGTCCTCCCCTCTTCTCGTAGAATCTCCATGAATTTAATCTACCATAGCTGCTTTTAACACAGCGCCAAAATAGACGTAAATACGCTGCGGCGTGGCTTACCCTCCGATTATTCTTAATATAACATTTTTTGTCGAGAGTAGTTACACATTGCGAGAGCACACATTAAGCATATAAAATGTTTCAAGCTTTTAACTAACTCTTCTACTTGTTGTATTTTATGTACATTAAAGCTTATGTGATGAAACGATTCATAAATTGGCTCACATTTTTTGTTTCGTTTTCTGGATCGAGTGGAACATTTTTATTTTCAACATAAAATATGATTACATTTATAGATCAAACTACTTCGTTTCTTAAAAAAAAAGTTTCCAGCTTTTTAACTTCAAGTGAGATGTGGGATAAAATGTGTAGGCTTTTTCCAGGGATTTAATTTTGTGTGAATTTATCAGTTTTAACCCAAGTGCATCGTTAGCACTCAGTGCGAGCGCGTGGCCCTCGCAATACAGGCAGACATTCTCCGAATATTCAGATATAGATTATTCAAATCAACTTGAATGCACCATTGGAAGAATCATAGGCTGGTTATATATTCCTAAAATGTTCAAATGAACATAGGAGTTAAAGTATTATTGATGATGAGCTCAGCTACCCACGCAGAGATATGGAGGGCAGATAGTGCTATTGCCTACTTGTATGTATGTGTGTGCATGTATATGCATGTATGTATGTATGTGTATGAGTGTATGTATGTATGTATGTATGTTTGTGTATGTATGTATGTATGTGTGTATGTGTGTGTATGTATGTATGTATGTGTGTATGTATGTATGTATGTATGTATGTGTGTATGTATGTATGTATGTATGTATGTATGTATGTATGTATGTATGTATGTATGTATGTATGTATGTATGTATATATGTATGTATGTATGTATGTATATATGTATGTATGTATGTATGTATATATGTATGTATGTATGTATGTATGTATGTATGTATGTATGTATGTATGTATGTATGTATGTATGTATGTATGTATGTATGTATGTATGTATGTATGTATGTATGTATGTCTGCATGTTCACCTTCTAGTTAAAGACGAGCACATAAACCACTCAACCAAGTGAAAGCGGTCATCACCATCAGGTCGTGTGTCCTTTGCAAAATGTTACATTCACCACAGCCTGTCTGAAAGAATCTCTGTCTCTAGCCATATATCCCACATATCGTTACATTCACCACAGCCCGTCTGAAAGAATCTCTGTCTCTAGCCATATATCCCACATAACGTTACATTCACCACAGCCCGTCTGAAAGAATCTCTGTCTCTAGCCATATATCCCACATAACGTTACATTCACCACAGCCTGTCTGAAAGAATCTCTGTCTCTAGCTAGATCTCACACAGAAAGTTACATTCCCCACAGCACTCCTGAAAGAACTTCTGTCTCTAGCCAGATCTTCCACTTCTTCTTTTGCCAGGGTCTCTGTTCCCGTGATGTCTTGAAACTATATCCATTTTGGTCTGACCCTGGTGCTTCAACCAGGAACCATGCCTTTCATATTGTTCTTTCGAGCCCGTTGTGTCTTTTGACGTGGCCATAATATTTTAATTTTCACTGCAGAATAGACCTGGCAAGGCAATTATTTTCCATGTCTAAATCTTTTAATATGCTTTCTCTGCTCATTTTCATTAACCAAGATGGCAGTCAAGACATTTGTTTAGCATTTTATTTCGAATGAATCGATTTTCTTTGTTTTCTTCGAGATTGTCCATGATTCATAACCATATGTTGCTTTCGAGACGATGCATGCCCACAGTATTTTACTTGTACTGTCTTGCTAGTATTGCGCCACATGTTTTCATGTTTCATCTGTTGCGTTGATATATCAAGCGGTAGAGATACATATCCCCGTCCCTTTACTTGGTACACCCCGGGAACTCAATACAACAAATACTATAGTTTGTTTAGAAATTCATGCCCATAAAGTTTATTAATTATCTCGGAAGTTGTTTGATGAATTTCTGTAATTCTTTTTCGACGTTTTTTTTTAATATGACGATCATCATTTTCAAAAGGACATGAACTCTCGATATATGGTGGATAGCCGGCGGGAACTATTGAAGGCTATGCATGAAAAGTGTTCCTTCTTGCAGTTTCCTCATATTCCAAGTCCGGCTTGTTGCAGGAGCTACTGAGTTAAGTGCTCTGTGCACACCGTGAGATGTGTGTCTCATCCATTTTGATGATGTTTTGATATTCGAATTGCTTTCTATGAATGATGATATCGTTTGACAGGGAATAGTTGGCTGTGTTCACTTTGTGTGCGGTTTCGCCTTATGTCTTTTGGCGTGTGCTGAGACTGCTATGGTGGGAACTACAGTCATCTTTCTTTGTTTGGGAGATGAGATTCGGATGATTACGCAGGCACGGGTGGTTGAGCAATTATGGATTTTAATTCGTTTGCAGTGATACCGGGGCCTTCCATAACCAAAGAACCAAATTCTTTTTCGTGAAATTCATCAAACAGTTTCCGAGATAGTTGATCAACTCTGTGGGCACGAATTTGTAAACGAAATATAGCAATGTAGTCTTCTTTGTGAGACGTAAAGAACACAGACACACAGTATGCGGGTAATTATTAATTTCCTTTTTTATGTCTTGTGATAACGATCCCTTTTGAATCGTCATATTGTAAGATGGCGTTAAATTGGCGTAAGTGTGTTGGAGTATTATTTACGACAAGCTTTGGTATATACCCCTTGAAGCCTAAGTGCTTTGATTTATGCTTATATCGCATAGTTGCACTTAGCAAAGAAATAGGAAAATATTGAAGTTATATCGTATAGCTCAACTTTGCAGAAAATAGTAAATTATTGAAATGTAAAAACGCAACCACTCACTTACACATATCATTTTTTTTTTGGGGGGGAGGGGGGATTCGGGAATCTCTCTCTCTCTCTCTCTCTCTCTCTCTCTCTCTCTCTCTCTGCCACGCTTTTCGTTGATATGTTGTGTCGCTATTTTACAGCAATGCTGCGATATCTGCAACATTCGGCCCGAACATATCCGTCCCATATCTAGACCAACAAGTACCCACATAGCAACGTGTAAAACACTTTACTTTTACTCCACTGGTACTGTGAAGTCCTTGCACTTTTTACTGTTACTCCACTAGTACTGTGAAGTCTTTGCACTTTACTTTTACTCCACTGGTACTGTGAAGTCCTTGCACTTTACTTTTACTCCACTAGTACTGTGAAGTCCTTGCACTTTACTTTTACTCCACTGTAACTGTGAAGTCTTTGATTTTACTTTTGCTCCACTGTTAATGTGAAGTCTTTGTACTTTACTTTTACTCTACTGCTACTGTGAAGTCTTTGCACTTTACTTTTACTCCACTAGTACTGTGAAGTCCTTGCACTTTACTTTGACTCCACTAGTACTGTGAAGTCCTTGCACTTTGCTTTCACTCCACTGGTACTGTGAAGTCCTTGCACTTTGCTTTCACTCCACAAGTACTGTTAACTTCTTACACTTTACTTTTACTCCACTAGTACTGTGAAGCCCTTGTACTTTACTTTTACTCCACTAGTACTGTGAAGTCCTTGCACTTTACTTTTACTCCACTGGTACTGTGAAGTCCTTGCACTTTACTTTTACTCCACTGGTACTGTGAAGTCCCTGCACTTTACTTTTACTCCACTGGTACTATAAAGCCCTTACACTTTACTTTTACTCCACTGGTACTGTGAAGTCCCTGCACTTTACTTTTACTCCACTGGTTCTATAAAGCCCTTACACTTTACTTTTACTCCACTGGTACTGTGAAGTCCTTGCACTTTACTTTTACTCCACTGGTACTGTGAAGTCCTTGCACTTTACTTTTACTCCACTGGTACTGTGAAGTCCTTGCACTTTACTTTTACTCCACTAGTACTGTGAAGTCCTTGCACTTTACTTTTACTCCACTGGTACTGTGAAGTCCCTGCACTTTACTTTTACTCCACTAGTACTGTGAAGTCCCTGCACTTTACTTTTACTCCACTAGTACTGTGAAGTCCTTGCACTTTACTTTTACTTCACTGGTACTGTGAAGTCCCTGCACTTTACTTTTACTCCACTAGTACTGTGAAGTCCCTGCACTTTACTTTTACTCCACTAGTACTGTGAAATCCTTGCACTTTTGCTAAACGTTTCTTCTCCGGGATCCAAGAATTAACGGACAATTTCACAGCGCAACATCGTTGGCTCTGTGACGTCATAACATAAAATGATGGGCATACATTTCGCCTTTATTTCTCCATAAATGTTAGTTTGGTTTCACTTTGAACAGAAACAGAATACGTTAACGCACATTTCCTGATCTATCCACTCGTTTTATCAGGACACATAGACAAGACATAACACACATTAATTTACAAGGTGTGCCAAAAAATTTCTCGGATATATATATTTTCTGACTATGAGTACATCTGGTTCATACCAGAGAGTGGTTGTGTTTTTACATTTCAATAATTTACTATTTTCTGCAAAGTCCGACTTTACAATATAACTTCCGTATTTTCCTTTTTCTTTGCAAAGTGCAAATATGTGATATCATTTGCATGCGTTGTAACATCTTGCAAAGTGGAACTATGTGATATCATTTGCATGCGTTGTAACACCTTGCAAAGTGCAATTATGTGATATCATTTGCATACGTTGTAACATCTTGCAAAGTGCAACCGTATGATATCATTTGCATACGTTGTAACATCTTGCAAAGTGCAACCACGTGATATCATTTGCATACGTTGTAACATCTTGCAAAGTGCAACCAAGTGATATCACTTCTATACTTTACTAAAGGTACAGTAGAGATGCAGAAATGACAAATAACTGTCAACAACAGAAATAATAAATAACTGTCGAGATCGAAAGTTGTGGAGAGACATAATCACCTACGCCAGCAGGCACGACACTTGATGATGATGATGATGCGCAGACTAACAAATAAAAACATCAAAAGGAACAACATATTCCAGCTGTTCCCTTCTCATTACATGGCGCCAAAAAATGATGATTGTTTCTTCCTAATATTGGAAATTAGCTCTCTTTTTGCTTTCTATTCTAAAAAAAAAAAAAAAAAAAAAAAAAAAAAAAAAAAAAATGCAAGTCTGTTACTTATATCTAAAAAAAAAGACACAATAAGGACAAAATATATTTAACAATATATGAGCTTTATTTGCTGCTTTTTTTTTATACAAAAAAAGTCGTAATGTTTCCGGTGTCTTCTGGTTACAATGTTCATATCTATAATATTTTTGGGATAACCCGAACATCAAGAGAGCGGCGTGTCTTGTATTAACCCTTTCTGACTGATAGCAATAATCTTGTCCTCAAAACGCTTCCTGCTACTTGTTCCCTGGAGAGCTTACCCACTAGGTTTTGGCAAACAGTTGGAGGCTATTTTCGTAACTCCTGGGAAGTAAAAAGATTATTTCTGCCGATCTATATTAGACGGACATGGCTATCATATAAGATAAGCACAGATATCAGGTATAATAAATATGAAATACTACCCTTGGTCTCGTGTTTAGCTGCAGAGAAGAAAGGAAATAAATATGAAATGGTATTGGGCTGCTGAACTAACAGAAAGACAAGACAAGCTACAACGTTTCGGGAAAAAGACTTCATTAGGTCTGTCATTGAGGGTGCAAGCGGTGTAGTAGTTGTAGTTGTGGTTGTAGTCGTAGTTGTAGTTGTAGTAGTAGTTGTAGTTGTAGTTGTGGTTGTGGTTGTAGCTGTAGTTGTAGTTGTAGTTGTAGTTGTAGTTGTGGTTGTGGTTGTAGCTGTAGTTGTGGTTGTAGCTGTAGTTGTAGTTGTAGTTGTGGTTGTAGCTGTAGTTGTAGTTGTAGTTGTAGTTGTGGTTGTAGCGGTAGTTGTAGTTGTAGTTGTGGCTGTAGTTGTGGTTATAGCTGTAGTTGTAATTGTAGTTGTTCTTGTGGTTGTAGCGGTAGTTGTAGTTGTGGTTGTAGTTGTGGTTGTAGTTGTAGTAGTAGTTGTAGCTGTAGTTGTAGTTGTAGCTGTAGTTGCAGTTGTAGTTGTAGTTGTAGTAGTAGTTGTAGTTGTAGTAATAGTTGTAGTTGTAGTTGTAGTTGTAGTTGTAGTAGTAGTTGTAGTTGTAGTTGTAGTTGTAGTTGTATTTGTAGTTGTAGTAATAGTTGTAGCTGTAGTTGTAGTTGTAGTTGTAGTAGTAGTTGTAGTTGTAGTAATATTTGTAGTTGTAGTTGTAGTTGTAGTTGTAGTTGTAATTGTAGTTGTAGTTGTAGTAACAGTTGTAGTTGTAGTTGTAGTTGTAGTAATAGTTGTAAATATAGTTGTAGTTGTAGTTGTAGTTGTAGTTGTAGTTGTAGTTGTAGTTGTGGCTGTAGTTGTAGTTGTAGTAATAGTTGCAGTTGTAGTTGTAGTTGTAGTTGTAGTTGTAGTTGTGGTAGTAGGTGTGGTTGTAGTTGTAGTTGTAGTAGTAGTAGTAGTTGTAGCTGTAGTTGTAGTTGTAGTTGTTGTGGTTGTAGCTGTAGTTGTAGTTGTAGTTGTAGTTGTGGTTGTGGTTGTAGCTGTAGTTGTGGTTGTAGCTGTAGTTGTAGTTGTAGTTGTAGTTGTGGTTGTAGCTGTAGTTGTAGTTGTAGTTGTAGTTGTGGTTGTAGCGGTAGTTGTAGTTGTAGTTGTGGCTGTAGTTGTGGTTATAGCTGTAGTTGTAATTGTAGTTGTTCTTGTGGTTGTAGCGGTAGTTGTAGTTGTGGTTGTAGTTGTGGTTGTAGTTGTAGTAGTAGTTGTAGCTGTAGTTGTAGTTGTAGCTGTAGTTGCAGTTGTAGTTGTAGTTGTAGTAGTAGTTGTAGTTGTAGTAATAGTTGTAGTTGTAGTTGTAGTTGTAGTAGTAGTTGTAGTTGTAGTTGTAGTTGTATTTGTAGTTGTAGTAATAGTTGTAGCTGTAGTTGTAGTTGTAGTTGTAGTAGTAGTTGTAGTTGTAGTAATATTTGTAGTTGTAGTTGTAGTTGTAGTTGTAGTTGTAATTGTAGTTGTAGTTGTAGTAATAGTTGTAGTTGTAGTTGTAGTTGTAGTAATAGTTGTAGTTATAGTTGTAGTTGTAGTTGTAGTTGTAGTTGTGGCTGTAGTTGTAGTTGTAGTAATAGTTGCAGTTGTAGTTGTAGTTGTAGTTGTAGTTGTAGTAGTAGGTGTGGTTGTAGTTGTAGTTGTAGTAGTAGTAGTAGTTGTAGCTGTAGTTGTAGTTGTAGTTGTTGTTGTTGTTGTTGTTGTGGTAGTTGTAGTTGTAGTTGTTGTTGTAGCTGTCGTTGTAGTTGTAGCTGTAGTTGTAGTTGTAGCTGTAGTTGTGGTTGTAGCCGTAGTTGTAGTTGTAACTGTAGTTGTGGTTGTAGTTGTAGTTGTAGCTGTAGCTGTAGTTGTAGTTGTAGTTGAAGTTGAAGTTGTAGTTGTAGTTGTAGTAGTAGTTAGTTGAAGGCCCCGGATTCACTGGAAATGAGTTAAAGTTCATCATTATTCAAACCCCCCACCCCTCGTGCCAGTGAACTCATCATAATTAATATCTCATCGCACTGAAGGATCCAAACAAAGAAAGACAGCTGCAGTGCCCATCATAGCAGCTGCAGCACACGCCAAAAGGCATAAGGCGTGACCGCAACGAAAGTGAACGCAGCTGAACTGTCATACGGTTTTAGCCTTCATCGTAAACAATCGGAGTTTCGAAACACGATCCGGATGAAAAGCACAGCTCACGGTGTGCACAGAGCACTAAACTCAGTAGCTCCGGCAGCAAGCTGGACTTGGAATATGAGGAAACTGCAAAAAGGAACACTTTTCAGACAAAACCTCAACGGTTCTTATCGCCTATCCGCCATATTGACCGGAAGTTCGGTCTAGAGCGGTGGCTTTCTGATGAAATGATTGGGGTTCGATACTCTCCCGCTTTGAGAAGCCATGGTGATGAGATTCCTGGATGTGGCAGGATCAAAACAGCTTCTGGACACACCCATCTTCTGAAATTATGTAAATAAAGCAAAGTAAAGAGCTCCGTCACGCCAAGTGGTGTATAGGGAAATATGGTGTTAGTGACCCTATATTTTACAGACCGTCAGCGCATGATTTTCGGGGTAATGTGGTCGGTATTACGCCCGTGCTGCTTTACTTACCCAGAAGAAAATCCGGTACCCATTTAAGGCTGGGTGAACCCGGAAGACGTCGGTTAGGATTGAACCCTACCCCTTGTCATTTGTAGTCCAGTTCACTAACCACTGAGCTATCGCGGCTCTCTGAAATTATGTACCAGAGGTTTTTGTTGTTCCTATGAAAATAAAAAAAGTTATATCTTCTCAATATTCATGTATTGTGGAGAAGCATGTACATTAGACAAGACAACAGAACAGAAAATTGAAGCCTTTGAAATGTGGATTTATAGAAAAATAGGAAGAATTGGATGGAAACAAAAAGAAAACAAATGATAAAGTCTTAAAACAACTAAAATTGAAAAGAGAACTACTAAACACAATTCAAACAAGACAAATGAGATGTTTGAGGCGTGTTAAAAGATACAACAGCCTACTAAAAGTAATCTTGGAGGGGAAAATACAAGGTAAAATAGGCAGATGAGCCGCGATAGCTCAGTGGTTAGTGAACTGGACTACCACGGACAAGGGGTAGGGTTCGATCCCAACCGACGGCTTCCGGGTTCACCCAGCCTTAAATGGGTACCGGATTTTTTTCTGGGAAAGTAAAGCAGCACGGGCGTAATACTGACCACATTACCCCAAAAATCATGTGCTGAAGGTCTGTAAAATGTATGGTCACTAACACCATGTTTCCCTATACGCCACTTGGCGTGACGGGGGTACTTTACTTTTTTACTTTTACTATCCAAGGCTACCGTGGACAAGTAACGTAAAAAGATGTACCAGTCAGCCTATGACAACCTGCACTTTTAAAGAAAGAGAGTGGACTGGTGCTCCACAGTAGCCAATCTTCGATACGGAGACGGCACTCAATGAAGATTATGAAAATAAAGGCGGCCATATTGCTTCAGTTTCATTTTTCTGTTTTTGATGTCAAATCAAATCTATTCTCTTTAACTGTCTAGTGTTTTCTTTGTCTTTTTCTCCCCCACTGCTTGTCATTTTCCTCCTTATTTTTCCTCTTCATTCCTTCCTCATTTACCTTTCAGCGTCGAGGGGAGATATAATTTGACATCTTTTGCTCTTCTATTGGCCACTACAGCTGTTATGTTTTCTAGTGTTTCTAATATTCCGTCATTCCATCTTTTTCCTGGTCGACCCTTGGGTCTGCTTTTCTCGCTACGTTTGTTGAATGCTTGTTGTTTTGTGCTTTCATCTTTCTGTCTTATCTCTTGGCCAAACAGTTTTGACAGTTTCTCTAAATACTCTCTGTACCAGGGGTTATTCCTAGCTTTTTCTTTCTTCAAGTTCCTCATCTCTGATCTTATCTCTCAGGCTGTTACCTGCCACGCATCTGGCACATTAGTCCTTTTATTTTATTCCCCCTTTTTTTCACACGCCGTTAAAAGTGCGTTAAAGGTAAAAGTAAGGTCAAGTACGAGACTTGAACCGGCGTCTTAGCACGCGAGTTTCCACCCATATGTGCTCGGCCGCCTATCCAGAAATGTTCGGAGATTTCTGTATAGTGTCGCCTCAAGCATCGAAACTCAGATGCGAAGCGACATTCCTCACCTTCCCAGGGTAATACCCTGGTACCCATTTCTGCCAACGGCTGGGTCGACCGTGGGGGTATTTTTTTTCTCTAACTACGAGTACAATTCACACTGCTCCCAGCGGGAATCGAACACGGGTTGTCAGAACGTCGGTAGTCTAGTCGGGTGGTTTTCCCAACTCGGTTACCGAGGCTCCCTGTACCGAGGGCGTTAAGTTGACGTGGTTGAATTGTGTCGCTAGTTAGGTACGTAACAATATCTGTACGTTTTGGGGTCCGAAACATCCGTATACGATGTGACTTTTCTGAACCAGGTTTGCCTTCCCACTACGATCCCTATTCGATTTACCAGTGTGGTTAATCTGCTTCTATGGGCACAAATGAGTCTCTATTATCTTTGTTGTCCGGATACCTACAGTCAGGCATGAGTCACTAACGGATTTCACCGAAGATGCTAGTAACAGTCTTCTGTCTCGTATGCTATATCTCTATCTCCCCTTACTTCTTTGTTCCTCAATATTTTACGGTTGTTATAACATGTATAAGGGAGCCGCGATAGCTCAGTGGTTAGTGAACTGGACTACAAAGGACAAGAGAGTCGGGTTCGATCCTGATCGACGGCGTCCGGGTTCTATCTATCTATCTATCTATCTATCTATCTATCTATCTATCTATCTATCTATCTATCTATCTATCTATCTATCTATCTATCTATCTATCTATCTATCTATCTATCTATCTATCTATCTATCTATCTATCTATCTATCTATCTATCTATCTATCTATCTATCTATCTATCTATCTATCTATCTATCTATCTATCTATCTATCTATCTATCTATCTATCTATCTATCTATCTATCTATCTATCTATCTATCTATCTATCTATCTATCTATCTATCTATCTATCTATCTATCTATCTATCTATCTATCTATCTATCTATCTATCTATCTATCTATCTATCTATCTATCTATCTATCTATCTATCTATCTATCTATCTATCTATCTATCTATCTATCTATCTATCTATCTATCTATCTATCTATCTATCTATCTATCTATCTATCTATCTATCTATCTATCTATCTATCTATCTATCTATCTATCTATCTATCTATCTATCTATCTATCTATCTATCTATTGTCCTTTCGAGCCGAAGACGGCACAGAACCACAATCTCAAAAACAGAAACCTTGCGTGCCAAAATGGCACATATTGCAGAGATCGCTGCTTCTAAAATCTATGGCTGTTTCCATAACAATACTTTTTACAATGACAGCTTGTCAAGCCATCGACCAACCTCCTTAGTCGCCTCTTACGACATGCCTGGAAGATCACAGTGTCACTATTCCGAGTTCACCCAGCCTTAAATGAGTACCGGATTTTTTATTTATTTTTTTTTTTTTTGGGGGGGGGGGGAGTAAAGCGGCACGGGTGAAATACCGACCACATTACCCCAATAATCATGTGATGTAGATCAGTAAAATGTATGGTCACTAACACCATATTTCCCTATACGCCATTTTGTGGGACTGGGCTCTACGTGTTGTTTTTTTTTTACTACATGTATAACTTCCAGGGGCTCCGTTAAATTTCATGGCCAAATAAAGATTACAGCGAACTAGCTGATGCTGCTTTAAAAAGCTTAATTTCTGCTTTTAATCTGAGGTATGCTGATGATACAGTCTAATCGCTATCTGTGGACATAAGTTACAAGAAATGTTGAACAGCGAAGTAAAGTAGTGAAAGAAAGCAGACAATAGAGGACAGTGAAGTAAAGTAGTGAAAGAAAGCAAAAAATAGAGGACAGTGAAGTAAAGTAGTGAAAGAAAGCAGACAATAGAGGACAGTGAAGTAAAGTAGTGAAAGAAAGCAAAAATAGAGGACAGCGAAGTAAAGTAGTGATAGAAAGCAGACAATAGAGGACAGTGAAGTAAAGTAGTAAAGAAAGCAAAAAATAGAGGACAGTGAAGTAAAGTAGTGATAGAAAGCAGACAATAGAGGGCAGTGAAGTAAAGTAGTGAAGGAAAGCAGACAATAGAGGACAGTGAAGTAAAGTAGTGAAGGAAAGCAGACAATAGAGGACAGTGAAGTAAAGTAGTGAAAGAAAGCAGACAATAGAGGACAGTGAAGTAAAGTAGTGAAAGAAAGCAGACAATAGAGGACAGTGAAGTAAAGTAGTGAAAGAAAGCAGACAATAGAGGACAGTGAAGTAAAGTCGTGAAAGAAAGCAGACAATAGAGGACAGTGAAGTAAAGTAGTGAAAGAAAGCAGACAATAAAGGACGGTGAAGTAAAGTAGTGAAAGAAAGCAGACCATAGAGGACAGTGAACTAAAGTAGTGAAAGAAAGCAGACAATAGAGGACAGTGAAGTAAAGTAGTGAAAGAAAGCAGACAATAAATGACAGTGAAGTAAAGTAGTGACAGAAAGCAGACAATAGAGGACAGTGAAGTAAAGTAGTGAAAGAAAGCAGACAATAGAGGACAGTGAAGTAAAGTAGTGAAAGAAAGCAGACAATAGAGGACAGTGAAGTAAAGTAGTGAAAGAAAGCAGACAATAGAGGGCAGTGAAGTAAAGTAGTGATAGAAAGCAGACAATAGAGGACAGTGAAGTAAAGTAGTGAAAGAAAGCAGACAATAGAGGGCAGTGAAGTAAAGTAGTGAAAGAAAGCAGACAATAGAGGACAGTGAAGTAAAGTAGTGAAAGAAAGCAGACAATAGAGGACAGTGAAGTAAAGTAGTGAAAGAAAGCAAACAATAAAGGACAGCAAAGTAAAGTAGTGAAAGAGAGCAAACAATAAAGGACAGTGAAGTAAAGTAGTGAAAGAGAGCAAACAATAAAAGACAGCAAAGTAAAGTAGTGAAAGAGAGCAGACAATAAAGGACAGTGAAGTAAAGTAGTGAAAGAGAGCAAACAATAGAGGACAGTGAAGTAAAGTAGTGAAAGAAAGCAGACAATAAAGGACAGTGAAGTAAAGTAGTGAAAGAAAGCAAACAATAGAGGATAGTGAAGTAAAGTAGTGAAAGAAAGCAGACAATAATGGACGGTGAAGTAAAGTAGTGAAAGAAAGCAGACAATAAAGGACAGTGAAGTAAAGTCGTGAAAGAAAGCAGACAATAAAGGACGGTGAAGTAAAGTAGTGAAAGAAAGCAGACAATAAATGAGGTGAAGTAAAGTAGTGAAAGAAAGCAGACAATAGAGGACAGTGAAGTAAAGTAGTGAAAGAAAGCAGACAATAGAGGACAGTGAAGTAAAGTAGTGAAAGAAAGCAGACAATAGAGGACAGTGAAGTAAAGTAGTGAAAGAAAGCAGACAATAAAGGACGGTGAAGTAAAGTAGTGAAAGAAAGCAGACCATAGAGGACAGTGAACTAAAGTAGTGAAAGAAAGCAGACAATAGAGGACAGTGAAGTAAAGTAGTGAAAGAAAGCAGACAATAAATGACAGTGAAGTAAAGTAGTGACAGAAAGCAGACAATAGAGGACAGTGAAGTAAAGTAGTGAAAGAAAGCAGACAATAGAGGACAGTGAAGTAAAGTAGTGAAAGAAATAGACAATAGAGGACAGTGAAGTAAAGTAGTGAAAGAAAGCAGACAATAGAGGACAGTGAAGTAAAGTAGTGAAAGAAATAGACAATAGAGGACAGTGAAGTAAAGTAGTGATAGAAAGCAAGCAATAAAGGACAGTGAAGTAAAGTAGTGATAGAAAGCAAACAATAAAAGACAGCAAAGTAAAGTAGTGATAGAAAGCAAACAATAAAGGACAGCGAAGTAAAGTAGTGAAAGAAAGCAAGCAATAAAGGACAGTGAAGTAAAGTAGTAAAAGAAAGCAGACAATAAAGGACATCACCGCAATGCACAATAAAGACAAGTGGAACAATATTAAAACAGGTAAATGAATTACTTGTTTCCAGTTGGATCCAAGATGGAGCATTTGTTTTACTCTCGCTTATATAGGACCGTTGATCAGAGGTTTAACAAGCCACTATAAAAAACAAACGATTTTGTTAATGAAACGTAGACCTCATACAAAATGTGTAAATTAGTAAGCAAGCCCTCATGTGGGAAACAACAGGTAAGAGGAAAACACGGACCCAGAAAGACACTGAGAAGAACATTGATCAGTGAAACAAGAGCAGCAGGAATCGGCTCCCTCAATGAGAGAGTTTTCTTGCACAGAACAGAGACAAATGGCGAGATTTGATAAAATATCTTTACAAGGATTGAAAGCTGCTAGAATAAAAATTTACATAAGAGAAAGAGTTTCTGGGTCTATGTCCTATGGGCCGACTATGGAAATATGTCAAAGCAAAGAGAGAGTTAGTTTCCAATATTAGGAAGAAACAATAATCATTTTTTGGCCATGTGATGAGAAGAGAACAACTGGAATATATTGTAACAACTGGGAAAATTGAGGGACGAAGAGATAGAGGGAAGCAAAGAGAAAAGATACCAGACAGCTTAAGAGAATGTCTTGGCAGAAGGTCAACAAGAGAAAGGATAAATAACTGTCGAGATCGAAAGTTGTGGAGAGACATAATCACCTACGCCAGCAGGCGTACTTGATGATGATGATGGTCAGTATTTTACACAATGCGTACATCGTTATAAATAGGCAACATGTGTACATCAAGTATAGGAAAGTGGGTTATACATAGGCAACATGTGTACATCAAGTATAGGAAAGTGGCTTCTCTAGAGGCGGGTTTATGAGGATGGAGCAAGGGGCAGCAACTGTGGAGCCATCTAGGGATGATCGCATGTGTCAGAGTACTCTCTGGTTATTAAGTAAGTTAGTAGGCTGGGTGGCTTGATGGGTGGCTGGCTGGGTGGCTGAGTGGCTGGCTGGGTGGCTGGCTGGGTGGCTGAGCGGCTGGCTGGATGGGTGACTGGATGGGTGGGTGGCTGGATGGATGGCTGGGTGGGTGGCTGGTTGGTTGGCTGGCTGGGTGGGTGGCTGGTTGGCTGGGTGGCTGGTTGAATGCGTGGCTGGGTGGGTTGATGGCTGGGTGGGTGGCTGGGTAGGTGGATGGCTGGGTGGCTGGCTGGGTGGCTGGCTGGGTGGCATTGGCTGGCTGGCTGGGTGGCTGGGTGGATGGCTGGCTGGCTGGGTGGCTAGATGGCTGGGTGGCTAGATGGCTGGGTGGCTGGCTGGCTGGGTGGGTGGCTGGGTCGCTGGTTGGCTGGGTGGGTGGATGGCTGGGTGGGTGGCTGGGTGGATGGCTGGCTGGGTGGTTTGGTGGATGGCTGGCTGGCTGGGTGGGTGGGTGGCTGGCTGGCTGAGTGGGTGGCTGGCTGCTGGTTAGCTGGCTGGGATGCTGGATGGCTGGGTGGCTGGGTGGGTGACTTGGTGGGTGAATGGCTGCGTGGCTGGGTGGGTGGATTGCTGGGTGTGTGGGTGGCTGGGTGGATGGCTGGATGGCTGGATGGCTGGGTCGCTGGTTGGCTGGGTGGCTGGGTGAGTGAATGGCTGGATGGGTGGATTGCTGGATGGGTGGATGGCTGGGTGGGTGGGTGGCTGGATGGCTGGGTGGTTTGGTGGATGGCTGGGTGGGTGTCTGACTGGCTGGGTGGCTAGCTGCTGGGTAGCTGGGTGGAAGCTGGCTGGGTGGCTGGCAGGCTGTGTGGCTGGGTGGCTGTTTGGCTGGGTAGCTGAGTGGCTGGTTGGCTGGGTGGCTGGTTGGCTGGGTGGCTGGTTGTCTGGGTGGGTTGATGGCTGGCTGGGTGGGTGGATGGCTGGGTGGCTGGCAGGCTGGGTGGGTGGATGGTTGGATGGCTGGGTGGGTAGATGGCTGGGTGGCTGGGTGGGTGGATTGCTGCGTGGCTGGATGGCTTGGTGGATGGTTGGCTGGGTGGATGGCTGGTTGGCTGGGTGGATGGCTGGCTGGGTAGCTGGATAGCTGAGTGGCTGGGTGGGTGGCTGCGTGGTTGGGTGAATGGCTGGATGCCTGGGTGGGTGATTGGCTGGGTGGGTGGCTGGCTGGGTCGCTGGGTAGATGGCTGGCTGACTGGATGGGTGGGTGACTGGGTGGGTGGATGTCTGGCTGGCGGGTGGGTGGCTGGCTGGCTGGATGGCTGGGTGGGTGGGTGGCTGGTTGGCTGGCTGGCTGGCTGGCTGGGTGGATGGCTGACTGGCTGGATGGCTGGGTGGGTGGCTGGGTGGCTGGTGTTTGGCTGGCTGGATGGGTGGGTGGCTGGTTGGATGGGTGGCTGGTTGGCTGCGTGGCTGGGTGGGTTGATGGCTGGGTGGGTGGTTGGGTAGGTGGATGGCTGGGAGACTGGGTGGCATTGGCTGGCTGGCTGGATGACTGGGTGGATGGCTGGCTGGCTGGGTGGCTGGATGGCTGGGTGGCTGGCTGGCTGGGTGGGTGGTTGGGTGGCTGTGTCGCTGGTTGGCTGGGTGGTAGGATGGCTGGGTGGGTGGGTGGCTGGATGGCTGGGTGGATGGCTGGCTGGGTGGTTTGGTGGATGGCTGGTTGGGTGGCTGGCTGGCTGGCTGGGTGGGTGACTGGCTGGCTGAGTGGGTGGCTGGCTGTGTGGCTGGATGGCTGGGTGGGTGGATTACTGGATGACTGGGTGAGTTGATGGCTGGGTGAGTGGCTGGATGGCTGGGTGGTTGGCTGAGTGCCTGGGTGGATGGCTGGGTGGCTGTGTATGTTGCTGGCTGGCTGCGTGGCTGACTGGGTGGCTAGCTGGGTGGGTGGCTGGCTGGCTGGGTGACTGGCTGGTTGGATGGCTTGGTAACTGGTTGGCTGGATGGCTGTATGGTTGAATGGCTTGGTGGCTGGGTGGCTGGTTGGCTGGGTAGCTGGGTGTCTGGGTGGCTTGTTGGCTGTGTGGTTTGGTTGTGTGAGTTGGCTGGTTGGCTGGGTGTCTGGGTGGTTGGTTGGCTGTGTGGTTGGGTGTGTGAGTTGGCTGGTTCGATGGTTGGCTGGGTAGCTGGGTGTCTGGTTGGCTGTGTGGTTGGGTGTGTGGGTGGCTGATTGGCTGGATGGTTTGGTAACCTGTAGGTGCAACGTAGGTCTCTGGACAAGGACCCGGGTTCAAACCTCAATCTGTGGTGATTTTTGTAAAAAGAAAAAAAAATTCAATTTTGCTTATGACAATACCCTCCCCTGAACTTTTGGGCCGTGAGATCCGATGTCATACCATCTCGGTTAACGGCAAAAAACAGGAGGTTCTGTGTGCAATCGCGCACGTTAAAGATCCCCTGCCCGCTACAATCAAAAAGAGTAGGTCATAAATATGGCCGGTTTCCAGGCAACGGTTGTCATGGAAACATAACCAATACCGTGGATGCCATACTACGAAGTTCGTGCACGTAGACCATGATTCTCCTTGTATCTTCTAGAGATTCTCGAGGGGGGATATCGGAGCACCTATGGGCTTGCACGTTGTGCAGTAATGATGATCCTAATAGCAAAGAAACAAGTAAGAAAGTTCATGAAATATTCGGTATGTTAGGCTCCCATACCGCGCCATAAAAAATAAAGTCAAGTACCTCCGTCACGCCAAGTGTATAGGGAATATGGTGTTAGTGACGATAAATTTTACAGACCTTCAACACATGATTTTTGGGGTAATATGGTCGGTATTACGCCAGTGCCGCTTTACTTTCCCAAGAAAAAAAATCCGGTACCAATTTAAGGCTGGGTGAACCCGGAGCCGTCGGTTGGGATTGGACCCCTACCCATTGTCCTTTGTAGTCCAGTTCACTAACCACTGAGCTATCGCGGCTCCCATACCGCGCCATATGTTCATCAAAAGTTCTGTACATCAAGTTTCACATCGCGCCATGAGTTCATTATATGCGCATCAAGGTTAAACAGGTATAAACACACGTATAAAATATTAAATACAATGCGCGGCACGAGTAGAGATGCAGAGGACAGGTAAAATAAACACGAAATCGTCATAAAGTAGCTAAACTAATAGAGAGAGACGGGACAAACTGCGATGTTTCGGAAAAAATATATTTCATTAGGTATAAAACATTGTTTTGCTTTATACCTGATGAAGATTTTGCGGGAACGTCGTTGTTTATCTCCTCTCTCTCTCTCTCTCTCTCTCTCTATATATATATATATATATATATATATATATATATATATATATAAATACTAAATAAATGTACTATGTACACCAACGTCAAACATCCACTACAATAAATACATGTACTATGTACACCAACATCAAACATCCACTACACTAAATACATGCACTATGTATTTGATACTATGAAAAAGAGGAAGACCCAGGGAGACACTGAGAAGAACATTGATGAGAGAGGCAAGAGCAGCAGGATTCGGCTCCCTCAATGAGATAGAACTGCTTGCACAGAACAGAGACAGATGGCGAGATTTGATAAAATATCTTTAAAAGAAAACTGCTAGAACAAAAATTCATATAGGAGAAGGTGTATCTTGGTCTACGCACTATGGGCCGGTTACGGCTCGAAAGGTCAATAGATAGATAGATAGATGTACACCAACATCAAACAGCCACTGCACTAAATACTTGTACTATGTACACCAACATCAAACATCCACTGCACTAAATACATGTACTATGTACACCAACATCAAACATCCACTGCACTAAATACATGTACTATGCACACCGACATCAAACAGCCACTACACTAAATACATGTACTATGTACACCAACATCAAACAGCCACTACACTAAATACATGTACTATGTACACCAACATCAAACATCCACTACACTATATACATGTACTATGTACACCAACATCAAACATCCACTACACTAAATACATATACTATGTACACCAACATCAAACATCCACTACACTATATACATGTACTATGTACACCAACATCAAACATCCACTACACTAAATACATGTACTATGTACACCAACATCAAACATCCACTGCACTAAATACATGTACTATGTACACCAACATCAAACATCCACTACACTAAATACATGTACTATGTACACCAACATCAAACATCCACTACACTAAATACATGTACTATGTACACCAACATCAAACATCCAATTCACTAAATACATGTACTATGTACACCAACATCAAACATCCATTACACTAAATACATGTACTATGTACACCAACATCAAACAGCCACTACACTAAATACATGTACTATGTACACCAACATCAAACATCACTAAATACTTGTACTATGCACACCAACATCAAACATCACTATATACATGTACTATGTACACCAACATCAAACATCCACTACACTAAATACATGCACTATGTACACCAACATCAAACATCCACTACACTAAATACATGTACTATGTACACCAACATCAAACATCCACTACACTAAATACATGCACTATGTACACCAACATCAAACATCCACTATATTAAATACTGACAACATCAATATACACATCGAACTAACATTAGATCTAATTTTCCGTACATATGTTACGTAAACAGAACATCACGCTGTCAGTACACTCCCTCACACAATCAACACATCCCCAATTCCCTCACACAATCAACACATCCCCAATTCCCTCACACAATCAACACATCCCCAATTCCCTCACTCAAACAACACATTCCCCATTCTCTCACACAAACAACACATCCCTCATTCCCTCACACAATCAACACATCCCCCCATTCCATCATAAAAAGAACACATCCCCCATTCCCTCACACAAACAACACATCCCCTACTCCCTCACACAATCAACAGATCCCCCCATTTCCTCACACAATCAACACATCCCCAACTCCATCACACAATCAACAAATTCCCCATTCTCTCACACAAACAACACATCCCCCATTCCCTCACACAAACAACACGTCCCCCATTCTCTCACCATCAATCAACACATCCGCCATTCCCTCACACAATCAACATGTCCCCCATTCTCTCACACGATCAACACATCCCCCATTCCCTCACACAATCAACACATCCCCCACTTCCTCACACAATCAACACATCCCCCATTCCCTCACACAAACAACACATCCCCCACTTCCTCACACACACAACACATCCCCCACTCCCTCACACAAACAACACATCCCCCAGTCCCTCACACTATCAACACATCCCCCATCCCCTCAAACAATCAACACACACCAGCCTGAACTCGCCACTCACACTTTAACAACTAACCCCACAAGTTAGAATGACCCCAACACACAAATAACCCAACTCTCGTTATGACATCTGATAAATAGATCACTTGTACCCTCAACATAAAACAAAATCCCAGAACGAGAGTACATCGAGGGCTATGACGTCCAGAATTCCTCAAACTATTCTGCAGAGTCCTAACTGGCAAAAGTGCTTGTCTTTCTCGACTCTGTCAAGGTGAGAACATATGCCAAAGTATTTCACAGGTTATTTTTATCCGACTTCGTTATTTCCACATGTTTTTTTCTTTCTTTCTAACGTTGTCTTTGGGAGCCATATTTGCTATCACCTTTAACCAAATGTTATCGTTTTTCGTGTTATTATCGCCTCTGTTAACGATGTTTTCGTTTGGGTTTTTTGTCTTTTATCGTTTGATACATTTGTTCTTGTTAGGGGGTGTTCGGTTTAGCTTGTTGTTAAGTGCTTGCCTCGCGTCGTAAAGGTCTTTTTTTGTGTGTCTCTTTGATACATTTGTTAACATATAAAGCAGAACAGAACAGATCCGATTAAAAAAGTAAAGTGCCCCCGTCACGCCAAGTGTCGTATAGGGAATATGGTGTTAGTGACCATAAATTTTACAAACCTTCGGCACATGATTTTTGTGTAATGTAGTCGGTATTACGCCCGTGCCGCTTTACTTTCCCAGAAAAAAAAATTCGGTACCTATCAAAGGCTGGGTGAACCGGAAGCCGTCGGTTGGAATCGGACCCTACCTCTTGTCCTTTGTAGTCCAGTTCACTAACCACTGAGCTATAACAGGTCAGAGTAGCACTTCAAAAAATGAGAAACATCTTATGTAACACGTCGATGTTAAAATCCCGGCTGCACCAGTTGGGATTTGTATTTATGATTTCTCTCTGCGGCAACCACCCCTGGTCTCAGCAGCAAGGCCCGGCTTGATACGTCAATTACTCATCGACGGAAAAAAATATGAGTACCTCCGAAGACGGAGTTATCTGCCTGTGCGGCGAGGAACCCCTGTGCACACGGCTGCCAGGGGAAAAAACGGATTAACACGCAAAATTCAGTTCCTAGTCTCTAAGGACTTCGTCAGAGGTAAATGCTGGCGAACGGAAAAAAAAAAGTCATAAAGAGAGTACATCGGTGCTGTATAGAGCCAAAGAGAATAATGGAGAGGAGACAAACAAATGGAAAGACAATTAGAGGCCACAGATGTGGGATTACTCAGAAGAATGTTAGAGAGATCACTTGATAGGTAAAAAAACCAAATAGCAAATTCTCAAAGAGGACAACACAAAAAGGGAGCTCCTAAAAACATAACAAAGAAATAATCAGCATTTTTTTTTTCGGGTACATCATGAAAAGAGGAAAGTTGGAATATTTGGTTACAACTGGTAAAATACGGGGAAAGATATCGCGGACGACAAAGAGAGAAGATACTAGAGATCTTGATGTCATGGCGCTGGTAAACAGTCAACAACAGAATTGAAACGATGTACTGAGGACATATATTTGAATACAACATAATCGCCTACACAAACCTACATGGCACATGCTGATGATGTTTGTTCTTGTGTAGGGGTCGCTGCAGGTTGAAGTTTATAAGTGTCCACCACACGGCCACTAGGTCAGGGCAAGAAGGATTGTTTTTCAATAACTGGTGATCCCTAGTACCTAGTCTTATCGGATTTGTGCCAGAGTTTGACAATAATGTGGACAATTTGCGTTCCAGTTAACCACGTTATTTAAGAAGTTAGGGAAAGTATTAACAGCAAAGAAACATTTTACGGCATTCAGCTTTCAAAGGCTATTGTTTAGTACAAGAAAGCTATTGTTTAGTACAAGAAAGTTATTGTTTAGTACAAGAAAGTTATTGTTTAGTACAAGAAAGTTATTGTTTAGTACAAGAAAGTTATTGTTTAGTACAAGAAAGCAATTGTTTAGTACAAGAAAGTTATTGTTTAGTACAAGAATGTTATTGTTTAGTACAAGAAAGTTATTGTTTAGTACAAGAAGGTTATTGTTTAGTACAAGAAGGTTATTGTTTAGTACAAGAATGTTATTGTTTAGTACAAGAAAGTTATTGTTTAGTACAAGAAAGCAATTGTTTAGTACAAGAAAGTTATTGTTTAGTACAAGAAGGTTATTGGTTAGTACAAGAAAGTTATTGTTTAGTACTAGAAAGTTATTGTTTAGTACAAGAAAGTTATTATTTAGTACAAGAATGTTATTGTTTAGTACAAGAAAGTTATTGTTTAGTACAAGAAAGTTATTGTTTAGTACAAGAAAGCAATTGTTTAGTACAAGAAAGTTATTGTTTAGTACAAGAATGTTATTGTTTAGTACAAGAAAGTTATTGTTTAGTACAAGAAGGTTATTGTTTAGTACAAGAAGGTTATTGTTTAGTACAAGAATGTTATTGTTTAGTACAAGAAAGTTATTGTTTAGTACAAGAAAGCAATTGTTTAGTACAAGAAAGTTATTGTTTAGTACAAGAAGGTTATTGGTTAGTACAAGAAAGTTATTGTTTAGTACTAGAAAGTTATTGTTTAGTACAAGAAAGTTATTATTTAGTACAAGAATGTTATTGTTTAGTACAAGAAAGTTATTGTTTAGTACAAGAAAGTTATTGTTTAGTACAAGAAAGTTATTGTTTAGTACAAGAAAGTAATTGTTTAGTACAAGAAAGCTATTGTTTAGTACAAGAAAGTTATTGTTTAGTACAAGAAAGTTATTGTTTAGTACAAGAAAGTTATTATTTAGTACAAGATAGCTATTGTTTAGTACAAGAAAGTTATTGTTTAGTACAAGAAAGTTATTGTTTAGTACAAGAAAGTTATTGTTTAGTACAAGAAAGTTATTGTTTAGTAATAATTTTACATTATCCTCCATGAAATTACATAATTGTTGTATCCGGTTCTTCATCAAATTACATAACTCTTTTACTCGATCCTCCATCAAATTACACAATTTTATTACCCCGTCCTCCATCAAATTACACAATTTTATTAGCACATCCTCCATCAAATTACACAATCTTATTACCCCGTCCTCCATCAAATTGCACAATCTTATTACCACATCCTCCATCAAATTACACAATCTTATTACCACATCCTCCATCAAATTACACAATCTTATTAGCACATCCTCCATCAAATTACACAATCTTATTACCACATCCTCCATCAAATTACACAATCTTATTAGCACATCCTCCATCAAATTACACAATCTTATTACCACATCCTCCATCAAATTACACAATCTTATTACCACATCAAATTGCACAATCTTATTACCACATCCTCCATCAAATTACTCAACATTTCCGCCACATCCTCACCTTCCAGTCGCTTACGACAACCAGTTCCACAGCTGTCGACGCGTATTGAGCTTCAACTCTGAAATCCGTCCAGAAACAACAAATTAACACTGTGAAGGGTCCGGACGCTCTTTCCCGCTATTTTGATAAGAAAGTTTTCATAACGGAGAACTTCCTGACTACAAACAACTGCTGACTTTAAGATCTGCCAAGATCAAAGACAGGTAAAGTATTTATCTAAAAATGTGTACCGCGATTGTCTTGTAAATAAAAAAAACAAATCAATGAGATATTGGGCAAAAATTCTAGAAATGTTATCGGTGAAGTTGCCCTAAGTGTTCTACATTCTCCTTATTCCTAAAACAGTTGTTATTTTGTGGAGTGTTTCCAATTTAATGAAAGGGCTTCCACAAAATGGAATGAATCTTCTATGTTTTATATGTTGTTTTAGTAGAATATTTTTTGTGGTTTTGTCATTTGTATTTTAATTCTCATTATCTTCTACCTAATTGTGTTCTTTCCACAGCCTCTTATCTTTCGTTAGTGTCTTATCTTCATTGTTTCCTTTCTTTTCCCTCTTCAGATTTTTCTTCTTCATCTTCTTCCTCTTTTTTTTTCTTGTTATCTTCGCTCCTTCTTCTACTTTAATTTTTCTTCCATCTTTTTTTCTTTTTTTTTCTTCTTCTTAAATGTTGTCCTTGTTGAACTGTAGGGGAATACTGATTAAAACAAGGACATGTAGCATTAATGTTGTCTGTGTTGAGATATAGGAGAATAATGACTAGTACAAGGATATGTAGCGTTAATGTTGTCTGTGTTGAGATATAGGAGAATAATGACTAGTACAAGGAGATGTAACGGTAATGTTGTCTGTGTTGAGATATAGGAGAATAATGACTAGTACAAGGATATGTAGCGTTAATGTTGTCTGTGTTGAGATATAGGAGAATAATGACTAGTACAAGATGTAGCGGTAATTTTGTCTGTGTTGAGATATAGGAGAATAACGACTAGTACAAGGATATGTAGCGTTAATGTTGTCTGTGTTGAGATATAGGAGAATAATGACTAGTACAAGGACATGTAGCGGTAATGTTGTCTGTGTTGAGATATAGGAGAATAATGACTAGTACAAGATGTAGCGGTAATTTTGTCTGTGTTGAGATATAGGAGAATAATGACTAGTACAAAGACATGTAGCGTTAATGTTGTCTGTGTTGAGATATAGGAGAATAATGATTAGTACAAGATGTAGCGGTAATTTTGTCCGTGTTGAGATATAGGAGAATAATGACTAGTACAAAGACATGTAGCGTTAATGTTGTCTGTGTTGAGATATAGGAGAATAATGACTAGTACAAGGAGATGTAACGGTAATGTTGTCTGTGTTGAGATATAGGAGAATAATGACTAGTACAAGGAGATGTAACGGTAATGGTGTCTGTGTTGAGATATAGGAGAATAATGACTAGTACAAGGAGATGTAGCGGTAATGTTGTCTGTGTTGAGATATAGGAGAATAATGACTAGTACAAGGATATGTAGCGTTAATGTTGTCTGTGTTGAGATATAGGAGAATAATGATTAGTACAAGGAGATGTAACGGTAATGTTGTGTGTGTTGAGATATAGGAGAATAATGACTAGTACAAGGACATGTAACGGTAATGTTGTCTGTGTTGAGATATAGGAGAATAATGACTAGTACAAGGAGATGTAACGGTAATGTTGTCTGTGTTGAGATATAGGAGAATAATGACTAGTACAAGGACATGTAGCGTTAATGTTGTCTGTGTTGAGATATAGGAGAATAATGACTAGTACAAGGAGATGTAACGGTAATGTTGTCTGTGTTGAGATATAGGAGAATAATGACTAGTACAAGGATATGTAGCGTTAATGTTGTCTGTGTTGAAATATAGGAGAATAATGACTAGTACAAGGAGATGTAACGGTAATGTTGTCTGTGTTGAGATATAGGAGAATAATGACTAGTACAAGGAGATGTAACGGTAATGTTGTCTGTGTTGAGATATAGGAGAATAATGACTAGTACAAGGACATGTAGCGTTAATGTTGTCTGTGTTGAGATATAGGAGAATAATGACTAGTACAAGGATATGTAGCGTTAATGTTGTCTGTGTTGAGATATAGGAGAATAATGACTAGTACAAGGAGATGTAACGGTAATGTTGTCTGTGTTGAGATATAGGAGAATAATGACTAGTACAAGGAGATGTAACGGTAATGTTGTCTGTGTTGAATTATAGGAGAATAATGACTAGTACAAGGAGATGTAGCGGTAATGTTGTCTGTGTTGAACTGTAGGAGAATAATGACTAGTACAAGGACATGTAGCGTTAATGTTGTCTGTGTTGAGATATAGGAGAATAATGACTAGTACAAGGACATGTAGCGTTAATGTTGTCTGTGTTGAGATATAGGAGAATAATGACTAGTACAAGGAGATGTAACGGTAATGTTGTCTGTGTTGAGATATAGGAGAATAATGACTAGTACAAGGAGATGTAACGGTAATGTTGTCTGTGTTGAGATATAGGAGAATAATGACTAGTACAAGGAGATGTAACGTTAATGTTGTCTGTGTTGAACTGTAGGAGAATAATGACTAGTACAAGGACATGTAGCGGTAATGTTGTCTGTGTTGAACTGTAGGAGAATAATGACTAGTACAAGGACATGTAGCGGTAATGTTGTCTGTGTTGAACTGTAGGAGAATAATGACTAGTACAAGGACATGTAGCGGTAATGTTGTCTGTGTTGAACTATAGGAGAATAATGACTAGTACACGGACATGTAACGATAATGTTGTCTGTGTTGAACTATAGGAGAATAATGACTAGTACAAGGACATGTAGCGGTAATGTTGTCTGTGTTGAACTATAGGAGAATAATGACTAGTACACGGACATGTAGCGGTAATGTTGTCTGTGTTGAACTGTAGGAGAATAATGACTAGTACAAGGACATGTAGCGGTAATGTTGTCTGTGTTGAACTATAGGAGAATAATGACTAGTACAAGGACATGTAGCGGTAATGTTGTCTGTGTTGAACTATAGGAGAATAATGACTAGTACACGGACATGTAGCGGTAATGTTGTCTGTGTTGAACTATAGGAGAATAATGACTAGTACAAGGACATGTAGCGGTAATGTTGTCTGTGTTGAACTATAGGAGAATAATGACTAGTACACGGACATGTAGCGGTAATGTTGTCTGTGTTGAACTATAGGAGAATAATGACTAGTACAAGGACATGTAGCGTTAATGTTGTCTGTGTTGAACTATAGGAGAATAATGACTAGTACAAGGACATGTAGCGGTAATGTTGTCTGTGTTGAACTATAGGAGAATAATGACTAGTACAAGGACAAGTAACGACGGATTAAATGGAGTGGGCCTACTCACGCTGTATCCTGTAAACCTTCAGTTGTCATGGATACCGAATGTACTCTACACCTGAGGTTGTGAAGATGTGACCTCCCTTGC
>JAVIAB010000026.1:20337306-20344806 GCA_032433765.1 Megaustenia siamemsis | reverse complement strand
ACAACACAAGCTATAGTTCGTTCAGAAATTCGTGCCCACAGAGTTGATTAATTATCTCAGAAACTGTTTGATGAATTTCAATAATTTTTTTTTTCATGAAATCTTATTTTTTCACCGACCTTAAGCCTGATTTTTTCCCCTGCTGTCATGAATTTAGGAATGAGTTTTGTTTATTTATGGTATATAAAAATATGATTTTCTTGGTTGTCCTAATTTTTAGGAGTTTACTATACCCACATTTGTTGTTGTAATCAACATTGTCATTTAAAAAGGCAAAATGTCACGTGTTTATCCACACAAACTTAGCACTTGTTCGCACTTACTGAACGTGATTTTTAAAAGATGCGCCGCTTTTGTCATACCTGATTTCTTGTTAAATAGGTCCAGAGGCGTACTTTGACAAAATATTTACTATTCATGTATATTCCTTTACATGAGATAATTTGTAAGCTGTTGTGAAGTGACTACTTGATTATTTTTAATCATGAAGAGTTGAAAGTGTAAATTCATCACTATGCAAAAGCTGTGTTATTGTACAGGCACTTTTGCAATTACCTATCTCTATGACGAAGATATAAAATCAAATAAAAAATTGTGACCCTCTTCAATGTGATATGGATACGCCTTTGACTAGCATTGTTAGAAAATTAACATAATTTACAGTAAAATCTAATGTTTAGAGCACACGGTTCGATATTTTCATAAAATTATATAACATAAAACGATTTGTAAAAAATTCATACTACCTTTGTACTTAAATGTTATAACATATTAAGATCGGTGAAAAAAAAAAAAAGATACCATGGGAAAGAATAACAGAAATTCATCAGTTTCCGAGATAATTGATATACTCTGTGGGCACGAATTTGTAAACGAACTTTATAGTACAGGAGACACATAATAATAAATGCATTTTATTCTAGAGGGAAACGTCCTAGGCGATAATTCAGTGAATAATAGGAGCAAGAGGTATGTTTACAGCATTCGGTAAAAAATTATAAAATAGAAACAACGTTTCGGCTGACAAGAATTAAAGGTCGTTCTTTGTTGTATGGTATATATCTTGACAACATTCCCTTGACTTAATTTTTATTTCTCCTTCTAGTTCTAAATTATTATTTGTTATTTATTATTATTTGTTATTTATTATTATTTGTTATGTATTATTATTTGTTATGTATTATTATTTGTTATTTATTATTATTTGTTATGTATTATTATTTGTTATTATTTGTTATTTATTATTATTTGTTATTTATTATTATTTGTTATGTATTATTATTTGTTATGTATTATTATTTGTTATGTATTACTATTTGTTACTTATTATTATTTGTTATTTATTATTATTTATTATTATTTGTTATGTATTATTATTTGTTATTTATTATTATTTGTTATGTATTATTATTTGTTATGTATTATTATTTGTTATTTATTATTATTTGCTATTTATTATTATTTGTTATTTATTATTATTTGTTACGCATTATTATTTGTTACGTATTATTATTTGTTATGTATTATTATTTGTTATTTATTATTATTTATTATTATTTATTATTATTTGTTATGTATTATTATTTGTTATTTATTATTATTTATTATTATTTGTTATGTATTATTATTTGTTATTTATAATTGGACAGAAAATTGAAGCCTTTGTAATGTGGATATATAGAAGAATAGGTAGAATTGGGTGGAAAGAAAAGAAAACAAACGAGGAAGTTTTAAAACAACTAAAAATAAAAAGACAACTACTAAACACAATTCAAACAAGGCAAATGAAGTTTTTAGGGCATAATAAAAGACACAGCAGCCTACTAAAAGTAATATTGGAAGGGAAAATACAGGGCAATAGAGGCAGAGGCAGACCAAGACTAACATGGACGTGTAACATCAAAAGATGGACAAGTAAGCCTATGACAACCTGCACCATCAAAACAAGAGACAGAGTGGAATGGTGCTCCATGGTAGCCAACCTTCGTTGCGGAGAAGGCACTCGATGATGATGATGATTATTATTTATTATTATTATTTATTATTATTTATTATTGTTTATTAACATTTATTATTATTATTTATTATTGTTTATTATTATTTATTATTATTTATTATTATTATTTTTATTATTGTTTATTATTGTTTATTTTAAATACATATCTGAATGTATGTTGTGTGTTGATTCCTGCTGAAGGCCTATAGAGCCCGAAAGGTTGTTCTAATTTGTGTCGCCCACTTAACTATACATATTTTTTTTCATTTCTCCTTGCAATTAGCTTTACTACAGCTTCGCATTTTTATGCATTCTTTGCTTCGACAAAACTCAGCCACCTTTATAATTAGTTATTTCGTGATCAGTTCATTGCATTGTGTTCAACAGGACATTGCAGGGAGATCTTACGTGATCAGTTCATTGCATTGTGTTCAACAGGACATTGCAGGGAGATCTTACGTGATCAGTTCATTGCATTGTGTTCAACAGGACATTGCAGGGAGATCTTACGTGATCAGTTCATTGCATTGTGTTCAACAAGACATTGCAGGGAGATCTTACGTGATCAGTTCATTGCATTGTGTTCAACAAGACATTGCAGGGAGATCTTACGTGATCAGTTCATTGCATTGTGTTCAACAGGACATTGCAGGGAGATCTTACGTGATCAGTTCATTGCATTGTGTTCAACATGACATTGCAGGGAGATCTTACGTGATCAATTCATTGCATTGTGTTCAACAGGACATTGCAGGGAGATCTTACGTGATCAGTTCATTGCATTGTGTTCAACAGGACATTGCAGGGAGATCTTACGTGATCAGTTCATTGCATTGTGTTCAACAGGACATTGCAGGGAGATCTTACGTGATCAGTTCATTGCATTGTGTTCAACAGGACATTGCAGGGAGATCTTACGTGATCAGTTCATAGCATTGTGTTCAACAAGACATTGCAGGGAGATCTTACGTGATCAGTTCATTGCATTGTGTTCAACAAGACATTGCAGGGAGATCTTACGTGATCAGTTCATTGCATTGTGTTCAACAGGACATTGCAGGGAGATCTTACGTGATCAGTTCATTGCATTGTGTTCAACATGACATTGCAGGGAGATCTTACGTGATCAATTCATTGCATTGTGTTCAACAGGACATTGCAGGGAGATCTTACGTGATCAGTTCATTGCATTGTGTTCAACAGGACATTGCAGGGAGATCTTACGTGATCAGTTCATTGCATTGTGTTCAACAGGACATTGCAGGGAGATCTTACGTGATCAGTTCATTGCATTGTGTTCAACAGGACATTGCAGGGAGATCTTACGTGATCAGTTCATTGCATTGTGTTCAACAGGACATTGCAGGGAGATCTTACGTGATCAGTTCATTGCATTGTGTTCAACAGGACATTGCAGGGAGATCTTACGTGATCAGTTCATTGCATTGTGTTCAACAGGACATTGCAGGGAGATCTTACGTGATCAGTTCATTGCATTGTGTTCAACAGGACATTGCAGGGAGATCTTACGTGATCAGTTCATTGCATTGTGTTCAACAGGACATTGCAGGGATATCTTACGTGATCAGTTCATTGCATTGTGTTCAACAGGACATTGCAGGGAGATCTTACGTGATCAGTTGAACAAACACTCTCAGATTCCTGTGGAGCATGTTTTTCAACAAACACTTTCAGCTCCCTGTGGAGCATGGCTTTTCAACATACACTTTCAGCTCCCTGTGGAGCATGTTTTTCAACAAACACTTTCAGCTCCCTGTGGAACATGGCTTTTCAACATACACTTTCAGCTCCCTGTGGAGCATGTTTTTCAACAAACACTTTCAGCTCCCTGTGGAACATGGCTTTTCAACATACACTTTCAGCTCCCTGTGGAGCATGTTTTTCAACAAACACTTTCAGCTCCCTGTGGAGCATAAGTTTTCAACAAACACTTTCAGCTCCCTGTGGAGCATTGGTTTTCATTAAAAAACTTTCAGTACACGTGGAGCATGGGTTTTCAATAAACACGTTCAGCTCCACGTGGAGCATGATTTTTCAACAAACACTTTCAGCTCCCTGTGGAGCATAGGTCTTCAACAAACACTTTCAGCTCCCTGTGGAGCATGGGTCTTCAACAAACACCTTCAGCTCTCGGTGGAGCATGGGTCTTCTACAAACACTTTCAGCTCCCTGTGGAGCATGATTTTTCAACAAACACTTTCAGCTCCCTGTGGAGCATGTTTTTCAACAAACACTTTCAGCTCCCTGTGGAACATGGCTTTTCAACATACACTTTCAGCTCCCTGTGGAGCATGTTTTTCAACAAACACTTTCAGCTCCCTGTGGAGCATAAGTTTTCAACAAACACTTTCAGCTCCCTGTGGAGAATGAGCTTTCAATAAGCACTTTCAGCTCCCTGTGGAGCGTGGGTTTTCAACAGACACTTTCAGCTCCATGTGGAGCATTGGTTTTCATTAAAAAACTTTCAGTACACGTGGAGCATGGGTTTTCAATAAACACGTTCAGCTCCACGTGGAGCATGATTTTTCAACAAACACTTTCAGCTCCCTGTGGAGCATAGGTCTTCAACAAACACCTTCAGCTCCCTATGGAGCATGGGTCTTCAACAAACACTTTCAGCTCCCTGTTTAGCATGGGTCTTCATCAAACACTTTCAGTTCTCTGTGGAGCATGGGTCTTCAACAAACACTCTCAGCTCGCTATGGAGCATGGGTCTTCAACAAACATTTTCAGTTCACTGTGGAGCATGGGTCTTCAACAAACACTTTAAGCTCCCTGTGGAGCATGATTCTTCAACAAACACTGTCAGCTCCCTGTTGAGCACGATTTTTCAACAAACACTTTCAGCTCTCGGTGGAGCATGATTCTTCTACAAACACTTTCAGCTCCCTGTGGAGCATGATTTTTCAACAAACACTTTCAGCTCTCGGTGGAGCATGGGTCTTCAACAAACACTTTCAGCTCCCTGTGGAGCATAATTCTTCAACAAACACGTTCAGCTCCACGTGGAGCATGATTTTTCAACAAACACTTTCAGCTCCCTGTGGAGCATAGGTCTTCAACAAACACTTTCAGCTCCCTGTGGAGCATGGGTCTTCAACAAACACCTTCAGCTCCCTATGGAGCATGGGTCTTCAACAAACACTTTCAGCTCCCTGTTTAGCATGGGTCTTCATCAAACACTTTCAGCTCTCTGTGGAGCATGGGTCTTCAACAAACACTCTCAGCTCGCTATGGAGCATGGGTCTTCAACAAACATTTTCAGTTCACTGTGGAGCATGGGTCTTCAACAAACACTTTAAGCTCCCTGTGGAGCATGATTCTTCAACAAACACTGTCAGCTCCCTGTTGAGCACGATTTTTCAACAAACACTTTCAGCTCTCGGTGGAGCATGATTCTTCTACAAACACTTTCAGCTCCCTGTGGAGCATGATTTTTCAACAAACACTTTCAGCTCTCGGTGGAGCATGGGTCTTCAACAAACACTTTCAGCTCCCTGTGGAGCATAATTCTTCAACAAACACGTTCAGCTCCACGTGGAGCATGATTTTTCAACAAACACTTTCAGCTCCCTGTGAAGCATAGGTCTTCAACAAACACTTTCAGCTCCCTGTGGAGCATGATTCTTGAACAAACACTTTCTGCTCTCTGTGGAGCATGGGTCTTGAGCAAACACTTTCAGCTCCCTGTTTAGCATGGGTCTTCATCAAACACTTTCAGCTCTCTGTGGAGCATGTGTCTTCAACAAACACTCTCAGCTCGCTATGGAGCATGGGTCTTCAACAAACATTTTCAGTTCACTGTGGAGCATGGGTCTTCAACAAACACTTTAAGCTCCCTGTGGAGCATGATTCTTCAACAAACACTGTCAGCTCCCTGTTGAGCATGATTTTTCAACAAACACTTTCAGCTCTCGGTGGAGCATGATTCTTCTATAAACACTTTCAGCTCCCTGTGGAGCATGATTTTTCAACAAACACTTTCAGCTCTCGGTGGAGCATGGGTCTTCAACAAACACTTTCAGCTCCCTGTGGAGAAATTCTTCAACAAACACTTTCAGCTCTCTGTGGAGCATGGTATTGAGCAAACACTTTCAGCTCCCTGTGGAGCATGATTCTTCAACAAACACTTTCAGCTCGCTGTGGAGCATGATTCTTCAAAAAACACTTTCAGCTCCCTGTGGAGCATGATTCTTGAACAAACACTTTCTGCTCTCTGTGGAGCATGGGTCTTGAGCAAACACATTCAGCTCCCTGTGGAGCATGATTCTTCAACAAACACTGTCAGCTCCCTGTTGAGCATGATTTTTCAACAAACACTTTCAGCTCTCGGTGGAGCATGATTCTTCTACAAACACTTTCAGCTCCCTGTGGAGCATGATTTTTCAACAAACACTTTCAGCTCTCGGTGGAGCATGGGTCTTCAACAAACACTTTCAGCTCCCTGTGGAGCATAATTCTTCAACAAACACTTTCAGCTCTCTGTGGAGCATGGTATTGAGCAAACACTTTCAGCTCCCTGTGGAGCATGATTCTTCAACAAACACTTTCAGCTCCCTGTGGAGCATGATTCTTCAAAAAACACTTTCAGCTCCCTGTGGAGCATGATTCTTGAACAAACACTTTCTGCTCTCTGTGGAGCATGGGTCTTGAGCAAACACATTCAGCTCCCTGTGGAGCATGATTCTTCAACAAACACTTTCAGCACCTCGTGGTAGCATGATTCTTCAACTAACACTTTCAGCTCCCAGTGAAGCATAGGTCTTCAACAAACTCTTTCAGCTCCCTGTGGAGCATGTGTCTTGAGCAAACACTTTCAGCTCCCTGTGGAGTAAGATTCTTCAACAAACGCTTTCAGTTCCCTGTGGAGTAAGATTCTTCAACAAACACTTTCAGATCTCTGTGGAGCATGATTCTTCAACAAACACTTTCAGCTCTCTGTGGAGTATGATTCTTCAACAAACACTTTCAGCTCCCTGTGGAGCATGGGTCTTAAGCAAACACTTTCAGCTCCCTGTGGAGCATGGGTCTTGAGCAAACACTTTCAGCTCCCTGTGGAGTATGATTCTTCAACAAACACTTTCAGCTCCCTGTGGAGTATGATTCTTCAACAAACACTTTCAGCTCCCTGTGGAGTATGATTCTCCAACAAACACATTCAGCTCCCTGTGGAGCATGATTCTTCAACAAACACTTTCAGTTCCCTGTGGAGCACGATTCATCAACAAACACTTTCAGCTCCTTGTGGAGTATGATTCTTCAACAAACACTTTCAGCTCCCTGTGGAGCATGATTCTGCAACAAACACTTTCCATGTCGTCCCGTTTGATGTCACTCCCTTACGACCGTGCCATGTCGTCCCGTTTGATGTCACTCCCTTACGACCGTGCCATGTCGTCCCGTTTGATGTCACTCGACCGTTCCATGTCGTCCCGTTTGATGTCACTCCCTTACGACCGTGCCATGTCGTCCCGTTTGATGTC
>JAVIAB010000026.1:20272306-20334806 GCA_032433765.1 Megaustenia siamemsis | reverse complement strand
TCTTATTATTTTTAGCGTTCGGCCGTTAAATGGGCGTTAAAGGGATGCGTCGCTAATTTACGACAAAATTGCGGAATCAGCGCCTCTCCGCCCGACACACAGTCTTCAGGATCGATAAATTTGCCTAACAAATTTTTGCCTCCTTTTTGGGGGTGTCTATTTAAAAAAAAATTTAACAACCAGGGGGTTTTTAACGTGCGCACATGCACACTGGACCTCCTTTTTTTTTATCCCCATTATCTGATAGAGCAAGACATCAGATCTCACTAAATAGATACCAGGGGAGGGTTAAGTCACGAAGAAAGAACAGGTTAGAAGTGATTAAAAGACACAACAGCCTAAAAAAAGTAATATTGGAAGGGAAAATACAAGGTAATAGAGGCAGAGCAAGACTAACATGGACGAGTGACATCAAAAGATGAGGAAGTCAGCCTATGACAATCTGCACTCTGAAATCTATCTATCTATCTATCTATCTATCTATCTATCTATCTATCTATCTATCTATCTATCTATCTATCTATCTATCTATCTATCTATCTATCTATCTATCTATCTATCTATCTATCTATCTATCTATCTATCTATCTATCTATCTATCTATCTATCTATCTATCTTTATCTATCTATCTATCTATCTTTCTATCTATCTATCTATCTATCTATCTATCTATCTATCTATCTATCTATCTATCTATCTATCTATCTATCTATCTATCTATCTATCTATCTATCTATCTATCTATCTATCTATCTATCTATCTATCTATATATCTAACTATCTATCTATCTATCTATCTATCTATCTATCTATCTATCTATCTATCTATCTATCTATCTATCTATCTATCTATCTATCTATCTATCTATCTATCTATCTATCTATCTATCTATCTATCTATCTATCTATCTATCTGTCTGTCTGTCTGTCTGTCTGTCTGTCTGTCTGTCTGTCTGTCTGTCTGTCTGTCTGTCTGTCTGTCTATCTATCTATCTATCTATCTATCTATCTATCTATCTATCTATCTATCTGTTTGTCTCTCTGTCTGTCTGTATATCTACTTTTTCTGTCTGTCTTTCTAGCTGTCTGTCTGTTTATGTATCACGTCTTCCCTCCTTCTACTTGCAACAAATACCTCCTCATTAAGTGACCCCCCCACCCCCTAATTGACTCCACCATAACATTCTCATTACTCCCATGATCGCTGGTATCAAACACTGAAAGCAGAGACCTCACAGAACGTATTTTAAACATTACTAAAACACAAGTCACGATTGCTACAAAGAACAGAGAACCACACAAATGAAAGATCAAAATACTTGCATTAAACTGAGCATTACTAAAACAAATCAATAAAGTCAAATAGCTTGACACGATAATAATAACTTCAACTGGGAGAAATAAAATGCACAATAGAAAAAGTATCGTTCCAGAAAATTGACATTTTTTTACAAGTCTTTCTTAATGTAAGTAAGGAGAAGAGTAATGAAATACTACACCTATCATCATTAAATATCATCATATGTACAAACGAGGTGAAATGCAGAATGGCTCAGGAAAAAGCAGCTTTCCAAAAATTGAGGAAGATACTGTGCAATCCATTTTTGACAACAGAAACAAGAAAAAGAGTTCTTAAATGTTGTGTAGAGCCAGTCTTGACATATGGATGTGAATCATGGACAATAGGACAAGAGATAAGAAAATCACTGGAGTCTGTAGAAATGTGGTTTTACAGAAGAATGTTGAGAATACCATGGACAGCTAAGACAGTAATGAAAACATTCTGAAAGAGGCTAAAACAAAAAGAGAGCTAATTTCCAATATTAGGAAGAAGCAATCATTTTTTGGCCATGTAATGAGAAGAGAACAGCTGGAATATATTGTAACAACTGGGGAAATTTAGGGACAAAGAGATAGAGGGAAGCAAAGAGAAAAGATACCAGACAGCTTAAGATAATATCTTGGCAGAAGGTCAACAACAGAAATGATAAATAACTGTCGTGATCGAAAGTTGTGGAGAGACATGATCACCTACGCCAGCAGGCCCGGTACTTGATGATGATTATCTTTACTATGTGCCATACCAGTTGGCGTAGGCGATCATGTCCCTGCACAATCATCTTTCTACAGTGCATCGTATCAGTTCTGTTGTTGACTGTTTTCCATGCCATGACACCAAGCTATCCAGTATCTTCTCTCTTTGTCGTCCACGATCTCTCTTTCCTTTTATTTTGCCAGTTGTAACCAAGAATTTCAATTTTCCTCTTTTCATGATGCGCCCGAAAAATGTTGATTATTTCTTTCTGATGATTTTTTAAAGCTGCCTTTTTGTGCTGGCCTCTTTGAAAAACTTTGTACTTGTTTCAGATTTGTCCTGTTTTTTATTATATTATTTGTTATTTTACATTTATAGCACATTTATAGCACATTTATAGTTACATATGCCGGTTATGGTCCCCACACCGCGATGGCAGGCAGAGGATCTCATGTATAGAGACAATGGCTGCGATCTCCGACTAGTACAGTCACTGCCAAGAAGGAAAGGAATGACAAACTACCTTCTTAAATTGCCTGGAATAATCATGACAAACCACAACCTTCTATTTACAGCTAACGACGTTAATGGGGCCTTCACAGCCACCTCGTCCGGTAGGGAGCGTCATGTGCTACAGGTGACACCCGATCGTCATCAAGCAACTGTATGCAAGATCAAAAATAAAGAGACACTAGCAATGGGAACTTGGAACATCAGATCAGCATTCCAGGTTGGAAAACTAGAAAACATCAGCCAAGAAATGAAGAGAATGAAATTGAACATCTTGGGACTATGTGAAATGAGATGGACAGGAGCAGAAGTATTACAACGCGACAGTGGAAATGTAATTTACTCTGGGGGAACCTCACATGAAAGAGGAGTAGGCATCATGTTAGATAGTGAAAGAAGCAAAACAGTGAAAGGATTTTGGCCAGTATCAGACAGAATTCTGCTAGTAAAATTGAGAGGTAGACCAATGGATATCAACATAATTCAAGTTTATGCACCAACAAGTAATAGCGAAGAAGGAGACATTGACACTTTTTACGAGGAGCTAGAGGCAACCATGGAACAGTGTAAACCCCAAGAAATAACCATTATATTAGGGGATTTCAATGCAAAGGTAGGAACAGCTAAAGTGCAAAATGTGACTGGGGGGCATGGCCTTGGAGAGACGAATGACAAAGGGGATAGATTGATAGATTGGGCAAAGACACATGAAATGATTATAGGTAACACCTGGTTCAAACAACACCCTAGGTGACTATGGACATGGCAAAGCCCAGACAAAAAAAGTACACAATCAAATTGATTTTATACTGGTACAGAGAAGATTTAGGAATGGGCTAACGTCTGTTAAAACAAGGCTAGGAGCAGATTGTAATAGTGACCATTTACCAGTAGTTGGAAAGATAAGAATAAAACTGTGGAAGGCACAGAAATCACCAAGAAATATAAAATTAGAACTAGATATGCTAAGAGTAGATAAACAGATGAGTGATAAGTACAGCACGATAGTACAAAATAGATATAATGCTATTGAGAAAATACAGGACATCCAGGAGCAGTGGGAAATGCTCAAACAATCGATTCAACAAACATCAAAAGAACTAATACCAGTGAATAAAAGAATCAACAAAAAGAAATGAATGACAGAAGAACTATTGCAACTAATGGACGAAAGAAGAAAACATAAGAAAGAAGAACGGGCATACAAAATATTGCACAAAGAGATCCAAAACAAGTGCAGAGAAGCAAAGGAAGGATGGTTAAAACAGAAATGTGAAGATATGGACAAACAACAAAAGAAAGACTCAAAATTTATGCACAATCAGTTAAATGAATTAACAGGAAGAAAAGAAGTCAAAGTTTCAGGATGTGTGAAATCAAAGGAAGGAAATATAATAATGGGACAGGAGAAGACAATGGAAAGATGGACAGAATATATCAGTCAACTCTATGATGATAAAAGACCAGAATTAAACAATTCAAATGAAGACACAGGACCACCAATAATGCAGAGTGAAGTGGAGGACGCAATTCAACACATGAAATGAGGCAAAGCTCCAGGTCCTGACAATATAACAATCGAAGAGATAAATACATTAGGAGAGTTGGGAGTACAAGTCATAACAAAATTACTCAATGACATATATAACACTGGACACATACCCGAAGATCTACTAAAATCTATCTTTGTAGTCATACCAAAGAAGTCAGGAGCCACTGATTGTGAAGACCATCGCACTATTAGTCTCATGAGCCATATGACTAAAATATTACTAAGAATAATCATGAGACGTGTAAGGAACAAAATAAAACCAGAAATAAGTGAGGAACAATGTGGATTTGTGGAAGGAAAGGGTTCCAATAATGCAATATACATCTTAAGAACACTGATAGAAAGATCTATAGAGGTAAAGAAAGATCTATATATGTGCTTTATAGACTACACAAAAGCATTTGACAAGGTAAAGCATGTGGAAATAATCAATATGCTGGAGAAATTAAACATTGATGGCAAGGATCTGCGAATCATAAAAAACATGTACTGACAACAAACAGAAGCTATACGAATTAACAACCAAACAGGACAATTCCAATATATAAAACAAGGAGTCAGACAAGGCTGTGTTCTGTCACCGGATTTGTTTTCCCTTTACAGCGAACATATTATGAGATCAATAGTAGACAAGAAAAGGAATTGAAGTCAAGGGTCACAACATAAATAATTTGCGATATGCGGATGACACAGTCTTAATAGCAGAGACAGAGAACGAACTACAAGAAATGATAGACATAATAGTAAAAGAAAGCAACAAGAAAGGTCTCAGTCTGAATAGCAAGAAAACTGAAGTAATGGTTATATCGAAGAAACAATCATCACCATCATGCAGCATAAAAATAAACAAAACAAATCTGAAACAAGTGCAACTCGTCAAATACTTGGGCACAATAATAACATCAGATGGAAGATGCACCACAGAAATAAAAATCAGAATAGCTCAGGCCAAAATAGCATTTCAGAAAATGAAAAATATCTTATGCAACAAATCTATGTCAATAAAAATGAGAAAGAGAATTCATCGGTGCTATATAAAACCAATTCTCACCTATGGAAGCGAATCATGGACAGTAGACAAACAAATGAAAAGACGACTGGAGGCCACAGAGATGGGATTTCTCAGAAGAATGTTGAAAGTTCCCTGGACAGCTAAAAAGACCAATGAGGAAGTTCTCAAGGAGGCCACCACAAAAAGGGAGCTGTTAAAAAACATCAGAAAGAAGCAATCAACATTTTTTTGGCACATCATGAGAAGAGGAAAGTTGGAATACTTGGTTACAACTGGCAAAATAAAAGGGAAGAGAGATTGCGGACGACAAAGAGAGAAAATACTGGATAGCTTGGTGTCATGGCATGGAAAACAGTCAACAACAGAACTGATACGATGCACGGTAGATAGAAGATTGTGAAGGGACATGATCACCTACGCCAACCGGTAAGGCACATGATGATGATGATAGTTACATAAACTTACTTTCAATCTTTCTATACTTACTTTCTATCTTTCTATACTTACTTTCTATCTTTCTACACTTACTTTATATCTTTCTATACTTACTTTCTATCTTTCAATACTTACTTTCTATCTTTCAATACTTACTTTCTATCTTTCAATACTTATTTCCTATCTTTCTATACTTACTTTCTCTTTTTCTATACTTACTTTCTATCTTTCTATACTTACTTTCTATCTTTCTATACTTAATTTATGTCTTTCTATACTTACTTTCTATATTTCTATACTTACTTTCTATCTTTCTATACTTACTTTCTATCTTTCTATACTTACTTTCTATCTTTCAATACTTACTTTCTATCTTTCAATACTTATTTCTATCATTCTATACTTACTTTCTCTTTTTCTATACTTACTATTTATCCTTCTATACTTTCTTTCTATCTTTCTATACTTAATTTCTATCTTTCTATACTTGCTTTCTATATTTCTATACTTACTTTCTATCTTTCTATACTTACTTTCTATCTTTCTATACTTACTTTCTATCTTTCAATACTTACTTTCTATCTTTCAATACTTATTTCTATCTTACTTATTTTCTATTTTTCTTTACTTACTTTCTATCTTACTTATTTTATATCTGTCTATACATACTTTCTATCTTTCTATACTTACTTTCTATCTTTCTATACTTACTTTCTATCTTTCTATACTTACTTTCTATCTATCTATACGTACCTCCCATTTTCACTACTTTGACAGTTCCTTGTCGTGTATATCCTTGATTACCTATTCTGGCAAAAATGATATTCTATTAAATTGAGATATTTTCTTCATGATTATCTACTATCTCATCGCCATGATTATTTACTATCTCATCGTCATGAGTATTTACTATCTCATGGTCATGATTATTTACTATCTCATCGTCATGATTATTTACTATTTCATCGTCATGATTATTTACTATCTCATCGTCATGATTATTTACTCTGATCGTCATGATTATTTACTACCTCATGGTCATGATTATTTACTATCTCATTGTCGTGATTATTTACTATTTCATTGTCATGATTATTTACTTTCTCATTGCTACGATTATTTACTATCTCATTGTCATGATTATTTACTTTCTCATTGTCATGATTATTTTCTATCTCATTGACATGATTATTTACTTTCTCATTGTCATGATTATTTACTTTCTCATTGTCATGATTATTTACTATCTCATTGTCATTATTTTTTAATTTCTCATCGTCATGATTATTTACTATCTCATTGTCGTGATTATTTACTATCTCATGGTCATAATTAATTACTATCTCATTGTCATGATTATTTACTATCTCATTGTTATTATTATTTACTATCTCATCGTTATGATTATTTACTTTCTCATTGTCATGATTATTTACTATCTCATCGTCATGATTATTTACTATCTCATCGTCATGATTATTTACTATCTCATTGTCATGATTATTTACTATCTCATTGTCATGATTATTTACTATCTCATTGTCATAATTATTTACTATCTCATCGTCATGATTATTTACTATCTCATTGTCATGATTGAGCCGCGATAGCTCAGTGGTTAGTGAACTGGACTACCACGGACAAGGGGTAGGGTTCGATCCCAACCGACGGCTCCGGGTTCACCCAGCCTTAAATGGGTACCGGATTTTTTTTCTGGGAAAGTAAAGCAGCACGGGCGTAATACTGACCACATTACCCCAAAAATCATGTTCTGAAGGTCTGCAAAAAATATAGATTCACTAACACCATATTTCCCTATACGCCACTTGGCGTGACGGGGGTACTTTACTTTTTTTTACTTATTGTCATGATTATTTACTATCTCATCGTCATGATTATTTACTATCTCATTGTCATGATTATTTACTTTCTCATTGCTATTATTATTTACTATCGCATCGTCATGATTATTTACTATCTCATTCTCATGATTATTTACTTTCTCATTATCATGATTGTTTACTACCTCATTGTCATGATTATTTACTATCTCATCGTCATGATTGTTTACTACCTCATTGTCGTGATTATTTACTATCTCATTGTCATGATTATTTGCTATCTCATCGTCATGATTATTTAATATCTGATGGTCATGATTATTTACTGTCTCATCGTCATGATTATTTACTATCTCATCGTCATGATTATTTACTATCTCATCGCTATGATTATTTACCATCTCATTGTCATGATTATTTACCATCTCATTGCCATAGTTATGGTTAGTCGAAGGTCCCGGTATCACTACAAACGAATTAAAATCGATAATAGCTCAACCGCCCATGCCAGTGGAACCATCCTATTTAAAACACATCTCATTGAAGGATGGGAGCCGCGATAGCTCAGTGGTTAGTGAACTGGACTACAAAGGACAAGGGGTTAGGGTTCGATCCCAATCGACGACTTCCGGGTTCACCCAGCCTTAAATGGGTACCGTATTTTTTTTCTGGGAAAGTAAAGCGGCACGGGCGTAATACCGACCGCAATACCCCAAAAATCATGTGCCGAAGGTCTGTAAAATTTATGGTCACTAACACCATATTGGGTGTCCGGTTAGCGCAATCGATAGGCGGTTGGCTTACCACGGCAACAGCCGGGGTTCGTACCCTGGCGAGGACACCTGGGTTTTACTAATTCCCTAAAAATTAGTGGGAGCCGCGATAGCTCAGTGGTTAGTGAACTGGACTACTACGGACAAGGGGTAGGGTTCGATCCCAACCGACGGCTCCGGGTTCACCCAGCCTTAAATGGGTACCAGATTTTTTCTGGGAAAGTAAAAGCAGCACGGGCGTAATACCGACCACATTACCCCAAAAGTCATGTGCTGAAGGTCTGTAAAATATAGGGTCACTAACACCATATTTCCCTATACGCCACTTGGCGTGACGGGGGTACTTTACTTTTTACTTTACTCATTGAAGGATCCAAACAAAGTAAGGCAGCTGCAGTCCCCATCATAGCAGCTACAGCACACGCCAAAACACATAAGGCCAAGCGGCTTCGAAAGTGAACGCACGTGAACTCGTTATTATATATATTATATATATGAGGGATAAATGTGGTATAAGTGAGGTATAAATGGCATTCCCATGTCATAAGGAAGTGAATCATGGACAATTAATGAGCAAGCAAAAAGATCGTGGAGACAACAAAAATGTGGTTCTACAAAAGAAAAGAAAATATATGTGGTACATCTAAAAGGTAGTATTACACAGCAGGCCCTTTTTGGAATACCCAGGGAAAAGACAAAGAGGAAGACCAAAGAATTCTTGGAGAAGACAGATAGAAGCAGAAATGAAGATGATTGGGGAATACATGGGATGATCATAAAAGAATGGCAAGAAACAGAACGATCTGGAAAGTGTTTGTTGAAGACCTATGCTCCACAGGGAGCTAAAAGGTAGAGAAAGAAGACATCTAAAAGGTGTAACAACATGAATGAAGTAAGTGCGTAGAAATAATAATTTGATAAGCGCGTTGATATAATAATTTGATAAGCGCGTTGATATAATAATTTGATAAGCGCGTTGATATAATAATTTGATAAGCGCGTTTGCCAGGTCGTTTGTTTGCCTTGTCAAATCTGTGACAAGTTGGCAATGTTGTCACATTTGTCATAGTGGAAGGAGAAAATGAAAGAGAAGGAAGAGAAGTAAAGGGAGAAGAAAAAAAGAAGATTAGGAGAAAGTAGAAGAAGAAGAGGAAGAAAAAAGTGAAAGAAGGGAGAGAGAAGTACAGGGAGAGGAAAAAGAAGAAGAGGAAGAAAAAAGTGAAAGAAGGGAGAGAGAAGTACAGGGAGAGGAAAAAGAAGAAGAGGAAGAAGAAGTGGAGGAAGAAGAGGAGGAAGTAGAAGAAGACAAAGAGGAAGAATTAATGGAAATAAGAGGAAGAAAAGTAAAAGGAGAAGAAAAGAAGAATATGAGTAGGAAGTAAAAGAAGAAAAATAAAAAGTATAGTAATAAGAAGACAAAGAGGAAGGAAAATGAAAATAAGAGGAAGGGAAATAAGGGAAGAAGTAAAAGAAGAAAATGAGGAAGAGGAGAAGCGAGGCGGCAGAAGAAGAAGACGATGCAGAGAAGGAGGTAGGAGATGAAAAAGAAGGTGAAGAAGAGGAGAAGGTGAAGAAGAAGATGATGTGGCGGGGAAAGAAGAAGAAGATTACGAGGAAGAGGAAAAGAAGGATGGAGAAAGAAGAATTCCAAAAGGAGGAAAAGAAGGATGGAGAAAGAAGAATTCCAAAAGAGGAAAAGAAGGATGGAGAAAGAAGAATTCCAAAAAGAGGAAAAGAAGGATGGAGAAAGAAGAATTCCAAAAGAGGAAAAGAAGGATGGAGAAAGAAGAATTCCAAAAAGAGGAAAAGGAGAAGGGAGAAAGAAGAATTCCAAAAAGAGGAAAAGAAGGATGGAGAAAGAAGAATTCCAAAAAGAGGAAAAGAAGGATGGAGAAAAAAGAATTTCAGAAAGAGGAAAAGAAGGAGGGAGAAAAAAGAATTCCAAAAAGAGGAAAAGGAGAAGGGAGAAAGAAGAATTCCAAAAAGAGGAAAAGAAGGAGGGAGAAAGAAGAATTCCAAAAAGAGGAAAAGAAGAAGGAGAAAGAAGAATTCCAAAAAGAGGAAAAGGAGAAGGGAGAAAGAAGAATTCCAAAAAGAGGAAAAGAAGGAGGGAGAAAGAAGAATTCCAAAAGATGAAAAGAATGAGGGAGAAAGAAGAATTCCAAAAAAAAGAGAAAAGAACGAGGGAGAAAGAAGAATTCCAAAAAAGAGGAAAAGAAGGAGGGAGAAAGAAAAATTCCAAAAAGAGGAAAAGGAGGAAGAAAAGAAGAAGAGGAGGAGGAAGAAGAACAAGTACAAGAAAAGGACGAACAAGAAGAGGTAGAAGAGGAGGAAGAGGAAGAGAAGAAGCAAAAGGAAGGATAAGAGAAAGAAAAATAGTAGGAGGAAGAAAAGTGGAAGAAGAGGAGTAGGAGAAAGAAGAAGAAAAAGAAGAAGGACATGACATCTATATATCCGACATTTTAACTGTGTTGTGAAAATGTGTACACTCTACAATCTAAGCCGTTTCAGCACTCTCTATCAGGGATTTTTTTTTACGCCACTGCACATTCTCTACTTTTATCAGAGGCTCGTTACGCCACTGCCAACATCTTTCCAAAGACAACTGGGGAAAGGGGGTATTTGACAACCCCCCCCCCCCCCACAATCACCACACAAAAAAATAATACAATCTCCTTCAGGACGTCATTAATATGTTTATGACGTCACACAATTCTGATCTAAAATATTTCATTTTTTTATTGGCTGGAAAAAAAATAATAAATAATAATTCTTGGCACGTGACTTTAGTCAGAGAATTCTGATTGGTTGTCATAAGTTGTAAGGAGGGAACTATAGATAATGTAATGTATTTAGCTACTGTGGGTCGAGAATCTTGGCTTGCAATTCCTTGTGTACTTTCTTGTTTTGATAAACTGGTAAGGTTGTGGTAATGGGAAACAGTTGTTGATCTGTCCTGTGGGGAAACATTTGGGTAATCAAGAGGGGAACAGCTGGCCGGTGTTGATCTGAGAGGGGGTAGAGATGGTTTCATGTGAAACAGATGAGAATAATGGCTGGGTCAGGACGGGGATAATAGCAAACGGAAGATGGATTTTAGAGACGGGAATTTGTATAGTTCGTTCATCATCATCATCATGTACCATGCCGGTTGACGTAGCGAACATGTCCCTCCACAATCTTCTATCTACAGTGCATTGTATCAGTTCTGTTGTTGACTGTTTTCCATGCCATGACACCAAGATATCCAGTATTTTCTCTCTTTGTCGTCTGCGATCTCTTTTTCCTTTTATTTTGCCAGTTGTAACCAAGTATTCAAACTTTCCTCTTCTCATGATGTGCCCAAAAAAATGTGATTGCTTCTTTCTGATGTTTTTTAAGAGCTCCCTTTTTGTGTTGGCCTCTTTGAGAACCTCCTCATTGGTCTTTTATAGTTCGTTCACAAATTAATAATAACCTCTACAGAGATGAAATGTGTTAGACGAATGACAGGAAACAGTCTAGGAGATAAGAACAGAAATGAAGAACTGAGAAAAAAGCTAGGAATAGCCCCCGACATAGAATATATAAGGAAACAACAGATAAAATGGTTTGGCCACGTGATAAGACAGAAAGATCAAAACACAAACACAACGAGCCTTCAACAAACTTGGTGGGAACATAAGACCCAAGGGTCGACAATGAAAAAGATGGGTCGATGGAATATTAGAAGCACTAGGAAACATAACAGCAGCAGAGGCAAACAGACGAGCAAAAGACCGCAAATTATATCTCACCTCGATGCTGAAAGGCAAATGAGGAAGGAAAGAGGAAGAAGAAGTTTACAAATTCGTGCCCACAGAGTTGATCAATCTCGGAAACTGATGAATTTCTGGAATTCTTTTTTCATGAAATCTTATTTTTTCACCGACCTTCAGATTTTATAACATTTAAGTACAAAGGTAGTCTGAATTTTGCACAAATCGTTTTTTGTTATATAATTTAAGGAAAATATCAAACCGCGTGCTCTAAACATTAGATTTTGACTGTAAATTATGTTAATTTTCTAACAATGCAAGCCAAAGGCGTATCCGTATTACATTGAATAGTAATATAACCGACCCCTTTTAGATTCCTTGCAAAAGTGCCTGTACAATAACACAGTTACCTTCTGCATAGTGATGAATTTACACTTTAAACTCTTCATGGTTTTAAAAATCAAGTAGTCACTTCACAACCGCTTACAAATTATCACACATACAGGAATATTCATTAATAGTAAATATTTTGTCCAAATACGCCTCTGGACCAATTTAACAAGAAACCGGAAATGAAATTACCAACAACAAAAAAACCTCGGAGTGGGGCGGTTTCACAAGTTCAGAGTGCGAAACGGTGCTAAGATTGTGTGGTGTGCACGTGAAATTTGCCTTTTTAATTGGTGAGTTGATTACAACAAATGTGGGTGTTGTAAAATCCTAAAATTTAGAACAAGCAAGAAAATCATATTTTTATGTACCTCAAATTAAGCAAAACTCTTTCCTAAATGCTTGACAGTAGGGTAAAAAAATGAGCCTGAAGGTCGGTGAAAAAAAAAAAGATTTCACGAAAAAGAATGACAGAAATTCATTAGTTTCTGAGATAATTAATAAACTCTGTGGGCACGAATTTCTGAACGATTGTCCACATAGCTGGAAAACAATACCTGTCACCACAAAGAAACATTTTATGCAGAGTATATTCATTGGTTACAACTGGCAAAATAAAAGGAAAGAGAGATCGCGGGCGACAAAGAAAGAAAATACTGAATAGATTGGTGTCATGGCATGGAAAACAGTCAACAACAGAACTGATACGATGCTCTGTGGATAGAAGATTGTGGAGGGACATGATCACCTACGCCAACCGGTATGGCACATGATGATGATGATATTCATTCGCAGGGAGCCGCGGTAGTTCAGTGGTTAGTGAACTGGACTACAAAGGACAAGGGGTTGGGTTCGATCCTTATCGATGGCTTCCATGTTCACCCAGCCTTAAATGGGTTAAAAAAATTTTTAATGGAAAAATAAAGTGGTACGGGTGTAATCTATCTATCTATCTATTGTCCCTCGAGCCGAAGACGGCACATAAGGCAGAACCACAATCTCAAAAACAGAAACCTTGCGAACCAAAATGGCACATATTGCAGAGATCACTGCTCTAAAATCTATGGTTCTGTTTCCATAACAATACTTTTTACAATGACAGCTTGTCAAGCCATCGATCAACCTCCTTAGTCGCCTCTTACGACATGCCTGGAAGGTCACAGTGTCACTATTCTTTTACTTCCCTCATAACGAGGCCCCGGTAACACGCAGGAGGGACAAGTACCGACCACATTACCCCAAAAATCATGTGCCGAAGGTCTGTAAAATTTATGGTCACTAACACCATATTTCCTATACGCCACTTGGCGTGACGGGGCTCTTTATATTTTTTTACTTTTATTTTCATTCTCATACGTCTAATATAACCTCATAGTCTGTGGTTTAACGGGTCGTGTCTTGCACATAAGAAAGTAGCAACACCTTGACAACAACAACAAGAGATGAGATGTCTGAGACGCCGGACTCGAGACAGAGAGGTTGTGGGTTCAAATCCCGGCTACACCGGTTGGGATTTTTATTTATGATTTCTCTCTGCGGCAACCACCCCTGGTCTCAGCAGCGAGGCCCGGCTTGAAACGTCAATTACTCATCGACGGAAAAAAATATGAGTACCTCCGAATCGGAGTTAACTACCTGAGCAGCGAGGGACCCCTGTGCACACGGCTACAAGGGAAAAATGGATTAACACGCAAAATTCAGTTCCTAGTCTCTAAGGACTTCGTCAGAGATAAAAAACTGGCGTAGGAAAAAAAAAAAACTAATACAAAGCTACATACAGAAACAACAAATAAACTGGTTTGTCCATCTAGAAAAAATGTCGTGTGATTCATTACCATACAAAGCTACATACAGAAACAACAAATAAACTGGTTTGTCCATGTAGAAAAAATGTCGTGTGATTCATTACCATACAAAGCTACATACAGAAACAACAAATAAACTGGTTTGTCCATGTAGAAAAAATGTCGTGTGATTCATTACCATACAAAGCTACATACAGAAACAACAAATAAACTGGTTTGTCCATGTAGAAAAAATGTCGTGTGATTCCTTACCATACAAAGCTACATACAGAAACAACAAATAAACTGGTTTGTCCATCTAGAAAAAAATGTCGTGTGATTCCTTAGCATACAAAGCTACATACAGAAACAACAAATAAACTGGTTTGTCCATGTAGAAAAAAATGTCGTGTGATTCCTTAGCATACAAAGCTACATACAGAAACAACAAATACTGTGACCGCGTGTGTTTGTCAAACATTGGTAGAATTAGCCACGAGAGAAGCTGTTCGACAAATACAAACCTCAACAAGAAAAAAATATACACAATAGCTTCCATTAGAGCATCTGACAAGACGAAAAGAGCTGGATGTTGAAGTAGTTGTAAAATGAATTGAACAGGAGACACGTTCCTTGTATTTTTTTTTCGTTCGCCAGCTTTTACCTCTGACGAAGTACTAGAGACTAGAACTGAATTTTGCGTGTTAATCCATTTTTCACTGGCAGCCGTTTGCACAGGGGTCCCTCGCCGCACAGGCAGATAACTCCGACTTCGGAGGTACTCATATTTTTTTCTGTCGATGAGTGATTGACGTTTCAAGCCGGGCCTTGCTGCTGAGACCAGGGGTGGTTGCCTCAGACAGAGAAATCATAAATAAAAATCCGGTGTAGCCGGGATTTGAACCCACAACCTCTCTGTCTCGAGGCCGGCGTCTTACCTCGAGACCAACCAGTCCCCCTTGTATGAGAACTAAAGAAAAAAAAATGTGCCTGTAGTGTATGTCTTTATGTGTGTGTGTGGTGTTTAACTGTTGTCGCACTGGGTATCGCAGACTGCCCGTCGCGTTGATCTCTGTCTCCTGACTTGGAGTGCTAACACAATACGGTTGTTGTTCGTGACCTTTAGTATAAGGTACGGGTGGCTTTTTAAAGTAACGAGTAAAAGTGCAGGTTCTCTTCCCTGCCTTGCTGGTCGTATGGGGAATATGGTGTTAGTGACCATATGTTTCTATGACCACGGCACAATTTTGGGCTTTGTGGTCGAAATCACGCCAGGCCGACTTTACTTCACAGAAAAAATCTCTGGTACCCGTTTTTGGGAGGCCTGGTGAACCACGGAGTCTTGTCGGTCAAGAAAAAAAAATTCGCCATTTCCGGGGATCGAACACAAAGATCACAATGGACAGATGAAAATTGTGGAGGAGTGTGTGGAGGAGTGTGTGGAAGGAGTGAGTGGAGGAGTGAGTGGAGGAGTGTGTGGAAGGAGTGAGTGGAGGAGTGAGTGGAGGAGTGTGTGGAAGGAGTGAGTGGAGGAGTGAGTGGAAGGAGTGAGTGGAGGAGTGAGTGGAAGGAGTGAGTGGAGGAGTGAGTGGAGGAGTTAGTGGAGGAGTGAGTGGAGGAGTGAGTGGAAGGAGTGAGTGGATGAGTGAGTGGAGGAGTGAGTGGAAGGAGTGAGTGGAGGAGTGAGTGGAGGAGTTAGTGGAGGAGTGTGTGGAAGGAGCGAGTGGAAGAGGAACGAGTGAGTGGGGGAGTGAGTGGAGAAAGTGTGAGTGGAGAAAAAGTGAGTGGAGGAGAGGCAAGTGGGGGAGGAGTGAGTGGAGGAGAGGCAAGTGGGGGAGGAGCGTGTGGAGGAGAGGCAAGTGGGGGAGGAGTGAGTGGAGAGGAGGCAAGTGGGGGAGGAATGAGTGGAAGAGAGGCAAGTGGGGGAGAAGTGAGTGGAGGGGAGGCAAGTGGGGGGAGGAGTGTGTAGAGGAGAGGCAAGTGGGGGAGGAGTGAGTGGAGGGGAGACAAGTGGGGGAGGAGTATGTAGAGGAGAGGCAAGTGGGGGAGGAGTGAGTGGAGGGGAGACAAGGGGGGAGGAGTGTGTACAGGAGAGGCAAGTGGGGAGGAGTGAGTGCAGAGGGGGAAGAGTGAGTGCAGAGGGGGAGTGAGTGGTTGTGGAGGAGGAGTGAGTGGGAAAAAGAGTGAATGAAGGAGGAGTGAGTTGAGGTGGAGGAGGAGTGAGTGGTGGAGGAGTAGAGAGTGGAGGAGGAGTGAGTGGAAAAAGAGTGAGTGGAGGAGGGGCGAGTGGGGGAGGAGTAATTAGTAGAGGAGAGGCAAGTGGGGAGGAGTGAGTGGGGGAGGAGTAATTAGTGGAGGAGAGGCAAGTGGGGGAGGAGTGAGTGGAGGAGGGGCGAGTGGGGGAGGAGTAATTATTGGAGAAGAGGTAAGTGTGGGAGCAGTGAGTGGAGGAGAGGCTAGTGGGGGAGGAGTGAGTGCAGAGAGGGAGTGAGTTGTGGTGGTGGAGGAGTGAGTGGAAAAAGAGTGAATGGAGGAGGAGTGAGTGGAGGTGGAGGTGGAGGAGGAGTGATTGGAGGAGAGGCAAGTGGGGGAGGAGTGAGTGGAGGAGGAGTAAGTGGAGGTGGAGGAGGAGTGAGTGGAAAAAGAGTGAATGGAGGAGGAGTGAGTGGTGGAGGAGGAGTGAGTGGTGGAGGAGGAGGAGTGAGTGGAAAAAGAGTGAGTGGAGGAAGGCCGATTCTGGAGAAGTGAGTGGAGGAGTGAGTGGAGGATACGTGAGTGGAGGAGTGAATGGATGAGCGGGGAGAGACGAGATGAGATAGAGCGAGTGGAGGAGGACTGAGTGGAAAAAGAGTGAATGGAGGAGAGGCGAGTGGGGAGAAGTGACTGGAGGAAGTGTGAGTGGAGGAGTAGTGAGATAAGGAGGTGTGAGTGGAGGAGAAATGAGTGGAGGAGTGAGATGAGGAGTTGTGAGTAGTGTAGGAGGAGTGTGTGGAGGAGGTGTGAGTGGAGGAGGTGTGAGTGGAGGAGGAATGAATGGAGGAGGTATGAGTAGAGGAGGTGTGAGTGGAGGAGATGTGAGTGGAGGAGGTGTGAGTAGAGGAGGAATGAGTGGAGGAGGTGTGAGTGAGATGATGAGGTGTGGGTGGAGGAGGTGTGATTGGAGGAGGTGTGAGTGGAGGAGTGAGATGAAAAGGTGTGAGTGTAGGAGGTGTGAGTGGAAGAGTGAGATGAAGAGGTGTGAGTGGAGGAGGTGTGAGTGGAGAAGTGAGATGAAGAGGTGTGAGTGGAGGAGGTGTGAGTGGAGGAGTTAGGTGAGGAGGTGTGAGTGGAGGAGGTGTGAGTGGAGGAGGTGTGAGTGGAGGAGTGAGATGAAGATGTGTGAGTGGAGGAGGTGTGAGTGGAAGAGTGAGATGAGTAGGTGTGAGTGGAGGAGTGAGATGAGGAGGTGTGAGTGGAGGAAGTGTGAGTGGAGGAGTGAGATGAGTAGGTGTGAGTGGAAGAGTGAGATGAGTAGGTGTGAGTGGAGGAGTGAGACGAGGAGTTGTGAGTGGAGGAGGAGTGAGTGGAAGAGGGGCGAGTGGAAGTGGAGTGAGTGGAAAAAGAGTGAGTGGAGGAGGGGCGAGTGGGGAGGAGGAGTGAGTAGAGGAAAAGTGAGTGGAGGAGGGTCGAGTGAAAGAGGAGAAGCTAGTGGAGGAGAAACGATTGGAAGATGAGCGAGTGGAGGAGGTGCGGGTGTTTTGTGTAGAAGCCATTTACGAAATACCGGGGTCTTGGATAACAAGTGAGACAACCCACAGGTTTCTCCTGCAGCATCTCATTTCTTCACGACATCGCTGACTGCTATCATTTGTTGCGAAGCTCAGACCCCGAACAATTATTCCAGTTATTACAACAAAGAAGAAGAAATGAAAGAAGAAACAGGAGCACAAAAAGAAGATTCTCTGGCACATCCTTCTCGTTCTTGTACTCTCGGAGGTATCTCACCTTTGCACACTTAATTTGGTCTTGTGTTACCTGAAGAGTTTTACCTGCTACTTGCTGCCGACCTCCATGCAGTTCCGCCATGTCGTTAGGTCACATATGACGTATGTTTGAGACTAAAAATAGACAAGCTGTAGACGCCAGTGGTTCTCACATCGTGTATCAAAGCCTTCGCACTCTTCTTTTTTTTTTTCTATTTCTCCTGCGCCTCATTTACCTTGGACATACTATAACCAGTAATGCAGCAATGTCTTTGAGAAGCCTTGAAAAGTTGTGGAAATCAAAACTCATCAGCACAAACACAAAACTTAGGCTATTCAAATCAAATTTACTATCAACCCTTACGTATGAGTGTGAAAGCTGGAAAACAACAAGAGATATAGAAACAAAGTTGAACGCATTCGAAAATAAATGTCTAAGGAAAATACTTGGTATAGCGTGGAACGAATTCAAAACAAACGAGGAAATTAGAGAAATCGCCAATCAACCACTAATATATTCAGTAATAAAGAAAAGACGATGGTCATATGTTGGACATGTGATGAGAAGAGATAATAACCGAATAGCAAAGCAAGCCCTCATATGGGAAACAACAGGTAAGAGGAAAAGAGGAAGACCCAGAGAGACACTGAGAAGAACATTGATGAGAGAGGCAAGAGCAGCAGGATTCGGCTCCCTCAATGAGATAGAGCTGATTGCACAGAACAGAGACAAATGGTGAATTTGATAATATATCTTTAGAAGGATTGAAAACTGCTAGAACAAAAATTCAGATAAGAGAAGGAGTATCTTGGTCTACGCCCTATGGGCCGGCTACGGCTCGAAAGGTCAATAGATAGATAGATACTATAACCAGGGGCGACACGATAGCGGATAGAAAATAAAACCGAAAACCCCCCAGCTAGCGTGACGTAATCAGCTGTAGGAGCTATAGACGGCTAGAGTCACTCTTTCTCACAATGCTCGGAAAGCTGCTAACGTCACGCAAGTTGGATGTTTTCTGGGATGTCCTGTCAGCCCGCATGCCTTTGTAACTTTAGATGGCAATGGACAGTCATTGATGTTTATTGTTACTAAAGGTAAAGGTCAAGTACGAGACTTGAACCGGCGTCTTAGCACGTGAGTTTCCACCCATATGTGCTCGGCCACCTATTCAGAAGCGTTCGGAGACATTCCTCACCTTCCCAGGGTAATACCCTGGTACCCATTTCTGTCAACGGCGGAGTCGACCAATGGGGTATTTTTTGTTTCCAACCACGAGTACAATTCACACTGCTCCCAGCGGGAATCGAACACGGGTTGTCCGAACGTCGGTAGTCCAGTCGGATGGTTTTCCCAACTAGGCTACCGAGGCCCCCACGTTCTTTTATTACTGATTAATTCAAGTGGAAGCCGCGATAGCTCAGTGGTTAGTGAACTGGACTACAATGGACAATAGGTAGGGTTCGATCCCAACCGATGGCTTCCGGTTCACCCAGCCTTTAATGGGTACCTGATTATTTTTTTCAGGGAAAATATAGCAGCACGGGCGTAATACCAACCACATTACCTCAAAAATCATGTGCCGAAGGTCTGTAAAATTTATGGTCCCTTACAACATATTCCCTATATGCCACTTGGTGTGACGGGGGTACTTTAGTTTACTTTTATACTATAACCAGTGGTGGAAAATGTAAAACTGAAATAAACAAAAGAATAGTTATGGCAAAAAGTAATTTAATGCCATGAAAAATATACTAACATCAAAACAAATAACACCAGGGCTAAAACTAAGGAAAGCAAAATGTTAAATCTTCTCACAATTCCTATATGGTGCAGAAACATGGATATTAGACCAAAAAAAAAAAAAGAACAGAAAATTGAAGCCTTTGAAATGTGGATTTATAGAAGAATAGGTAGAATTGGATGGAAAGAAAAGAAAACATATAATGAAGTCTTAAAACAACTAAAAATGAAAAGAGGACTACTAAACACAATTCAAACAAGACAAATGTGATTTTTGGGGCATGTTAAAAGACACAACAGCCTACTAAAAGTAATCGTGAAAGTGAAAATACACGGTAAAAGGAGCAGAGGCAGACCAAGTCTAACATGGACAAGTAACCTCGAAAGATAAACAAGTCAGCCTATGACAACCTGCACCATCAAAGCAAGAGACAGAGGCAGACCAAGTCTAACATGGACAAGTAACCTCGAAAGATAAACAAGTCAGCCTATGACAACCTGCACCATCAAAGCAAGAGACAGAGGCAGACCAAGTCTAACATGGACAAGTAACCTCGAAAGATAAACAAGTCAGCCTATTACAAACTGCACCATCCAAGCAAGAGACAGAGGCAGACCAAGTCTAACATGGACAAGTAACCTCGAAAGATAAACAAGTCAGCCTATTACAAACTGCACCATCAAAGCAAGAGATAGAATGGCGCTTCATGGTAGCCAACTTTTTTATGTGCCTATGATTATGTGCCTTACAGCGTCGAGGGTGAGATAGTCTGCGGACTTTAACTCTCTTTTGGTTAGAGTCTTATCCTGTCAAGCCGCAAGTGTTTTCATCAACACGTTCAATGCTCAAATACATGATCTTCAACTAGTTGGTCTACTCTAATATTCACAAAGAAACAAGAACAAGAGTTCTTAAAAGTTATGTAGAGCCTGTAAGCAGGTTAGAGGAAGAACAGATCATGTGCTGATCAAATAACTACTCTACGTATAATAGTTGAACAAAGTTTAGAACTAAAATCCACACTTTATATTGGATTCATAGATTACGCAAAGGTATTTGATAGTTTGATCACTTGTTGATTGCTTCTTTCTGATGTTTTTTAAGAGCTCCCTTTTTGTGTTGGCCTCTTTGAGAACTTTCTCATTGGTCTTTTTATCTGTTGAAAGTTCCCTGGACAGATAAAAAGACCAATGAGGAAGTTCTCAAAGAGGCCAACACAAAAAGGGAGCTCTTAAAAAACATCAGAAAGAAGCAATCAACATTTTTCGGGCACATCATGAGAACAGGAAAGTTGGAATACTTGGTTACAACTGGCAAAATAAAAGGAAAGACAGATCGCGGACGACAAAGGGAGAAAATACTGGATAGCTTGGTGTCATGGCATGGAAAACATTCAACAACAGAACTGATACGATGTACTGTAGATAGAAGATTGTGGAGGGACATGATCGCCTACGCCAACCGGCAGGGTACATGATGATGATGATGATGATTTAATAGTTTAGACATAAGAATGCTTTGGAAGTTGCTGAGTCATTACGGAATCCCCATAAAGTTTATTAAACTGATAAGAACAATGTATGAAGAAATGGAATGTAGTGTGGTGTATACTGGGGATCGAGCCTGAACTGTTCTGGTCAGGATAAAAGACAAACAAGACCCCAAACGATTTCCGTTCTAGCAAAGTCCAGATAGGCTCAAGATCGACCCTACATCTAAACAGGAGGTAACTTCTTCTTCTGCTATCATGACGTCATTCAGACTAGGATTCCGGACTGTCTTATGAAGGCAGTTGTCTGTTTCAGTGATTCGATTGTCCCGTATAGTTTCTCTTTCAGGGAGGTGGGTGTGGACCACATTGTCTTTCTCAGGTCTGTGTACTGGGGGCAGCACCATAATTAAAGTCCGTTAGATCCACTCTGACTAATTACATGTTAGAACGTTGCACTGTGTTCTGCGCAAATGGCCCAGTGCATCCGATTTCTGCCAGCATTTTATTCAGGTTTGCTTTCCTTAGCCTTTGATTGTCCCCAATCTTCCTGCAAGGCAGCAGATTGTCTTTTCTGTAGGGGGATTCTGCACTTAGGTGGTCACCCTCCCGGGTTTACGAGCACCATCTGCCCGAGCTTTGTGTAGAGTTTTCTCTCTCATAGGTGGTCTGGTCTTCAGAGCTCTGGAGCACCATCTGCCCTAGTTTTATGTAGAGTTGTCCCTCTCATAGTTGGTCTGGTCTTCAGAGCTCTGGAGCACCACCTGCCTGAGCTTTGTGTAGAGTTGTCCCTCTCATAGTTGGTCTGGTCTTCAGAGCTCTGGAGCACCACCTGCCTGTTTGAAGACAGAAAGAGGAGAAAAGATAGATAAGCATTTAGAAGTCATTAAAAGAGTCTAAAAATAATAATAATTTTGAAAAATGTTTAATGCTCAATCACTTACATATCTGTGTGTGTGTTGTATGTTTATTCCTGCTGAAGGCCTACTGAGCCTACTCGTTCGAATTTGTGTCGTCTATTAGTTACGTAAAGCTTTGATCACACCATTTTTGTTTAATATTTTTATTTTTGTTTCATTTCTCCGAGGGACTACAAGAAATGCAGCAAAGCATGTACAGAGATTTGATTTTATTATTAATTTCTGCTTGAGATGTTTCAATGCTGCTGCAGATGATGGAAAAAAGAATGAAAGAAAGAAAGAAAGAAAGAAAAAAGAAAGGAAGAAAGAAAAAAAGAAAGAAAGAAAGGAATTAAGAAATGGAGAAAGAAAATAAAAAAGAAAGAAAGGAATTAAGAAATGATGAAAGAAAGTATAAAAGAAAGAAAGAAAGGAATTAAGAGATGGAGAAAGAAAGTAAAAAAGAAAGAAAGAAAGGAATTAAGAGATGGAGAAAAAAAGAAAGAAAGGAATTAAGAGATGGAGAAAGAAAGAAAGAAAGAAAGAAAGAAATTAAGAGATGGAGAAAGAAAGTAAAAAGAAAGAAAGAAAAGAATTAAGAGATGGAGAAAGAAAGTAAAAAAGAAAGAAAGAAAGGAATTAAGAGATGGAGAAAGAAAGAAAGAAAGAAAGGAATTAAGAAATGGAGAAAGAAAGAATGAAAGAAAGGAATTGAGAGATGGAGAAAGAAAGTAAAAAAGAAAGAAAGAAGGAATTAAGAGATGGACAAAGAAAGTAAAAAAGAAAGAAAGAAAGGAATTAAGAGATGGAGAACGAAAGTAAGAAAGAAAGAAAGAAAGGAATTAAGAGATGGAGAAAGAAAGTAAAAAAAAAGAAAGAAAGAATGGAAGAAAGGAATTAAGAGATGGAGAAAGAAAGTAAAAAAGAAAGAAAGAAAGAAATTAAGAAAAAAAGAAAAGAAAGATAGAACGTAAGAAAAAAAGAAAGGAATGAAGAAATGAAGAAAGAAAGTAAAAATGACAGAAAAAAAGAAAGGATTTAAGAGATGGAGAAAGAAAGTAAAAAAGAAAAAAGAAAGAAAGAAAGAAAAAAAGAAAGAAAAAAAAAAGTAAGGAAGAAAGAAAGAAAGGAATGAAGAAATGAAGAAAGAAAGGAATTAAGAAATCAAGCAAGAAAGTAAAAAAAAGAAAGAAAGAAAGAAAGAAAGGAATGAAGAAATGAAGAGAAAAAGAATGAAGAAATGAAGAAAGAAAAAATAAATGAAATAATAAAAGAAAGAAAGAAAGAAAAAGAAAGAAAAAAAGAAAGAAAGAAAGAAAGAAAACATAAACCCCGTCCGTTCACATTTGTTTAGGTTACCAATGTCCCGTTTTTTTCCCCCAAGGAAATATGGTGAGCCACCCCTGTCCACCTGCATGATGGAGGGGTAGGGACAATATCGTGACACACGATGATAGTCGCATGGTCGGTACTTGTATATTGAGTAGGGACAATATCGTGACACACGATGATAGTCGCATGGTCGGTACTTGTATATTGAGTAGGGACAATATCGTGACACACGATGATAGTCGCATGGTCGGTTCTTGTATATTGAAGGATAGGGACAATATCGTGACACACGATGATAGTCGCATGGTCGGTAATCATACCGGAGACAAATAATAAAAAATGAATATTATTATAGAGGGAAGCTTCCAGAGGCGATAGATCAACGAATCCTAGGAGGAAGAGGTATGTATTACAGCACTCAGGAAAAATGACCAATACTCAACAGAAACATTCAAAGAACTATATATGTTCCGAAGCTGGATCGAATTATTGCATTTGGCAATAACCAAATAAAAATAGGAGAAATACCTCTACTAGACGTACAATCTTACATATATCTGGGCAGTAATATAGATAAAGAGGGAGGAACAGAAAATGATACCAAAATAAGGATATCTAAAGCAAGAGGAGCTTTTGTTGCACTGGGAAACATATAGAAGTCCAAAGAAATTAGGTTAAATACAAAAATAAAAATGTTCAACTCCAATGTTAAGTCAGTCCTATTATATAGCTGTAAAACACGGAGAATAATAAAATTGACAATCATGAAGATACAGACTTTCATTAATGGATGCTTACGCAGAATAAAAGGTTAGGAAATGGCAGGACAAAATCACTAACATAGAATTATGGAAATGTACCAGTCAAATACCAGTGGATAAAGAGATACAGCGAAGACGATGGCGCGGTATAGGACACACACTGTGGAAGCCAACTGAGAGTATTACACAACAGACCCTTTTTTTTAATCCCCAGGGGAAAAGACAACGAGGTTATTTGGCTATGGAAGGCCCGGGTATCACTACAAACGAATTAAAGTCCATAATTGCTCAACCGCCCGTGCCAGTGGAATCGTCCGAATTAATAACTCATCTCCCAAACAAAGAAAGGTAACTGTAGTCCCCATCGTAGCAGTCTCAACACACAGCTCACGGTGTGCACAGAGCACTTAACTCAGTAGCTCCTGCAACAAGCTGGACTTGGAATATGAGGAAACTGCAACAAGGAACACTTTTCATGCATAGCCTTCAATTGTTCCCGCCGCCTATCCACCATATACTGGGAGTTCACATCATCTCGAAAATGATGATCGTCATATTTTTAAAAAAATGTATAGCGCTTGATGATGTTAGGCCATCGTTGTTGACTCCAATCCCGAATATATAGACACACAGTCGTCAGATTATTAAACAACAGACCGTAAGATTAGCGTACGGCCGGTTTAGGGATGTACGATGAGCCATTACGATGACGTAGCACACACCAATGTCGTACACACAATTTCGCTTCCTTTAGATTTCTGATTACTCAGTGAAAGCAGCTTACGATGCACAAAACACGGTGCAAATTCCCTGAAGAGATACAACTGCGGCTGACGAAGTAGTTTACAAGACAGCGAGGAAGACCAAGGAATTCTTGGAGAAGACAGATAGAAGTAGAGATGAAGATGATGGGGAAGACATGGAATGATCTTAAAAGAATGGCAAGAAACAGAACGACTTTGTCTGATTTTGAAAGGTAGAAGAAAAAAAAGTTGGATCGAACCCGTTCTCCTTGGCACTCCGCCCTGCCACGAGAAGCCGAACGATAGGGAACGCTAGATGAAATAGTCGCATGGTCAGTACTCATGTATGTGTGTGTGCGCGCGCGCTTGCGTGTCTGTAGTGATGTCTCCCTTAAACCTGACCTGTGGCTCCTCTCATTGCTCGCGCTCCCCCGATGACTAAAGGGATGGTTTCTTCTACCTTTCAGCTCCCTGTGGAGCATAGGTCTTCACCAAACACTTTCAGCTCCCTCTGGAGCATAGGTCTTCAACAAACACTTTCAGCTCCATGTGGAGCATAGGTCTTCAACAAACACCTTCAGCTCCCCGTGGAGCATAGGTCTTCAACAAACACTTTCAGCTCCCTGTGGAGCATAGGTCTTCACCAAACACTTTCAGCTCCCTCTGGAGCATAGGTCTTCAACAAACACTTTCAGCTCCATGTGGAGCATAGGTCTTCAACAAACACTTTCAGCTCCCTGTGGAGCATAGGTCTTCACCAAACACTTTCAGCTCCCTCTGGAGCATAGGTCTTCAACAAACACTTTCAGCTCCATGTGGAGCATAGGTCTTCAACAAACACCTTCAGCTCCCCGTGGAGCATAGGTCTTCAACAAACACTTTCAGCTCCCTGTGGAGCATAGGTCTTCACCAAACACTTTCAGCTCCCTCTGGAGCATAGGTCTTCAACAAACACTTTCAGCTCCATGTGGAGCATAGGTCTTCAACAAACACCTTCAGCTCCCCGTGGAGCATAGGTCTTCAACAAACACTTTCAGCTCCCTGTGGAGCATAGGTCTTCAACAAACACTTTCAGCTCCATGTGGAGCATAGGTCTTCAACAAACACCTTCAGCTCCCCGTGGAGCATAGGTCTTCAACAAACACTTTCAGTTCTCTGTGGAGTATAGGTCTTCACCAAACACTTTCAGCTCCCTGTGGAGCATAGGTCTTCAACAAACACTTCCAGCTCCATGTGGAGCATAGGTCTTCAACAAACACTTTCAGCTCCCTGTGGAGCATATATCTTCAACAAACACTTTCAGCTCCCTATGGAGCATAGGTCTTCAACAAACACTTTCAGCTCCCTGTGGAGAATAGGTCTTCAACAAACACTTTCAGCTCTCTGTGGAGCATATATCTTCAACAAACACTTTCAGCTCCCTATGGAGCATAGGTCTTCAACAAACACTTTCAGCTCCCTGTGGAGCATAGGTCTTCAACAAACACTTTCAGCTCTTTGTGGAGCATAGGTCTTCAACAAACACTTTCAGCTCCATGTGGAGCATAGGTCTTCAGCAAACACTTTCAGCTCCCTGTGGAGCATAGGTCTTCAACAAACACTTTCAGCTCCCTGTGGAGTATAGGTCTTCAAAAAACACTTTCAGCTCCCTGTGGAGCATAGGTCTTCAACAAACACTTCCAGCTCCTTGTGGAGCATAGGTCTTCAACAAATACTTTCAATTCCCTGTGGAGTATAGGTCTTCAACAAACACTCTCAGTTCCCTGTGGAGCATAGGTCTTCAACTAACACTTTCCAAGTCGTTCTTTTTCTTGTCATTCCTTTAAGATCATTCCATGTCTTCCTCATCATCTTCATCTCTGCTTCTATCTGTTTTCTACAAGTATTCCTTGGTCTTCCTCTCTGTCCTTTCCCCTGGGGATTCCAAAAAAGGGCCTGTTGTGTAATACTCTCAATTGGCTTCCACAGTGTGTGTGTGTCCTATCCATCGCCATCGTCTCCTCTGTATCTCTTTATCCACTGATATTTGACTGGTACATTTACATAATTCTTTGTTTGTGATTTTGTCCTGCCATTTCTATCCATTTATTCTGCGTAAGCATCCATTAATGAAAGTCTATATATCTTCCTGATTGTCAATTTTGTTGTTCTCCATGTCTCACAGCCATATAATAGGACCGACTTAACATTTGAGTTGAACATTTTTATTTTTGTATTTAACCATTAAGTGGATGTTAATGTGCTGTGTTGCTGTCCGCAGTAGAAATATGATATCTACACCTTTCGGCCCTAAACGTCCGATTTCGTCACGACATTTTTGAGTACCATGTTGCCTTCCATCCTTACCCACTTGGCAAGACAAGACTGGTTAGTCTGTTACTTGGAGGCACCACGAGGTGGTGGAGTAGGGTCTGGATAGTTCTATTTCACTGATCCTGACCAAAACCATCAGCTATGAGTCGCTGTTAGCGTCAGGTCTGGTGATGTCGCACCGTCTACCTTCAGGGGTAAAGGCATAACGACCCATTGTGCTGCATAGAAAGTTGATGTAAAGCAGATGACAAGTGAAAATTTAATTTAAAAAAAGGGAAAAAAATGGTATGGTAACATCTTTACGCAGGTGAGAAACAAAACAAAAACTGGAACGACGTTTCGACCAAGTAGATCTTCAGCTGGAACAATAAACAACAATACAAAAATATATGAGGATATACACATAAACCTGATTACATGGCAATAATATGCTAGACTATGGAATGTCTACGCGTGCATGGCAAAACGGCAAACTGACAATTATAACTAAAGCCGCAGTTTACAATGCCTGCATAATTAGTATCCTCCTGTATGGCAGCGAATCGTGGACAACCTATGTAAAGCAGGAGAGAAGGCTAAATGCGTTCCATATGCGATGTCTACGCCATATTCTTGGTATCACCTGGAAGGATAAAATGACAAACGTGGAGGTCATGACTTGCACAGGCCTCCCGAATATCTACACGCTGCTCAACCAACGTAGGTTACGCTGGCTTGGCCTTGTACATCGTATGAAAGATGGCCGCATACCAAAAGATATACTCTACGGACAACTGGCAGATGGTAAAAGAACTAGGGGGCGCCCAAAACTTCGATTTGTAGATGTGTGTAAACGCGACATGAAGACTCTGAACATAAACCCTGCAGCATGGGAAGACAAAGCTGCAGACCGCAATCTCTGGAAACACACTCCAAAGGTTCACCTCAAAGAAGAAGCAGACAGATTCATACAGAAATAGAATACACGACTAAAGAAAAGAAAAAATAACATTTCTAGGGGCGCTGAAAAATTCATAGTCAACTATGACTGACGGAGGCTACTACAGTCAACTATGACTGACGGAGGCTACTATAGTCAACTATGACTGGCGGAGGCTACTATAATCAACTATGGCTGGCGGAGGCTACTACAGTCAACTATGACTGACGGAGACTACTATAGTCAACTATGACTGGCGGAGGCTACTACAGTCAACTATGACTGGCGGAGGCTACTATAGTCAACTATGACTGACGGAGACTACTATAGTCAACTATGACTGGCGGAGGCTACTACAGTCAACTATGACTGACGGAGACTACTATAGTCAACTATGACTGGCGGAGACTACTATAGTCAACTATGACTGACGGAGGCTACTACAGTCAACTATGACTGACGGAGACTACTATAGTCAACTATGACTGGCGGAGACTACTCTCGTCAACTATGACTGACGGAGACTACTATAGTTAACTATGACTGACGGAGGCTACTATAGTCAACTATGACTGGCGGAGGCTACTACAGTCAACTATGACTGACGGAGACTACTATAGTCAACTATGGCTGACGGAGGCTACTATAATCAACTATGACTGACGGAGGCTGCTATAGTCAACTATGACTGACGGAGGCTACTATAATCAAGTATGACAGACGGAGGCTGCTATAGTCAACTATGACTGACGGAGGCTACTATAGTCAACTATGACTGACGGAGGCTGCTATAGTCAACTATGACTGACGGAGGCTACTATAGTCAACTATGACTGGCGGAGGCTACTATAGTCAACTATGACTGGCGGAGGCTACTACAGTCAACTATGACTGGCGGAGGCTACTACAGTCAACTATGACTGACGGAGGCTACTATAGTCAACTATGACTGGCGGAGGCTACTACAGTCAACTATGACTGGCGGAGGCTACTACAGTCAACTATGACTGACCTAGGCTACTACAGTCAACTATGACTGGCGGAGGCTACTACAGTCAACTATGACTGGCGGAGGCTACTACAGTCAACTATGACTGACGGAGGCTACTACAGTCAACTATGACCGACCTAGGCTACTACAGTCAACTATGACTGACGGAGGCTACTATAGTCAACTATGACTGACGGAGGCTACTACAGTCAACTATGACTGACCTAGGCTACTACAGTCAAATATGATTGACGGAGGCTACTATAGTCAACTATGACTGGCGGAGGCTACTACAGTCAACTATGACTGACGGAGGCTTTTATAGTCAACTATGACTGGCGGAGGCTACTACAGTCAACTATGACTGGCGGAGGCTACTACAGTCAACTATGACTGGCGGAGGCTACTACAGTCAACTATGACTGGCGGAGGCTACTACAGTCTACTATGACTGGTGGAGGCTACTACAGTCAACTATGACTGGCGGAGGCTACTATAGTCAACTATGACTGACGGAGGCTACTATAGTCAACTATGACTGGCGGAGGCTACTATAGTCAACTATGGCTGACGGAGGCTACTATAGTCAACTATGACTGACGGAGGCTACTATAATCAAGTATGACAGACGGAGGCTGCTATAGTCAACTATGACTGACGGAGGCTACTATAGTCAACTATGACTGACGGAGGCTGCTATAGTCAACTATGACTGACGGAGGCTACTATAGTCAACTATGACTGGCGGAGGCTACTATAGTCAACTATGACTGGCGGAGGCTACTACAGTCAACTATGACTGGCGGAGGCTACTACAGTCAACTATGACTGACGGAGGCTACTATAGTCAACTATGACTGGCGGAGGCTACTACAGTCAACTATGACTGGCGGAGGCTACTACAGTCAACTATGACTGACCTAGGCTACTACAGTCAACTATGACTGGCGGAGGCTACTACAGTCAACTATGACTGGCGGAGGCTACTACAGTCAACTATGACTGACGGAGGCTACTACAGTCAACTATGACCGACCTAGGCTACTACAGTCAACTATGACTGACGGAGGCTACTATAGTCAACTATGACTGACGGAGGCTACTACAGTCAACTATGACTGACCTAGGCTACTACAGTCAACTATGACTGACGGAGGCTACTATAGTCAACTATGACTGGCGGAGGCTACTACAGTCAACTATGACTGACGGAGGCTACTATAGTCAACTATGACTGGCGGAGGCTACTACAGTCAACTATGACTGGCGGAGGCTACTACAGTCAACTATGACTGGCGGAGGCTACTACAGTCAACTATGACTGGCGGAGGCTACTACAGTCTGCTATGACTGGTGGAGGCTACTACAGTCAACTATGACTGGCGGAGGCTACTATAGTCAACTATGACTGACGGAGGCTACTACAGTCAACTATGACTGGCGGAGGCTACTAACTAAATATGCTAGACTATATAAAAGGGAAAATCAGTCACTTTTCTGTGGTACGGAGATTAGTCAGGCACCAATTAGACTGAAACGGATACGGCCGGCTGACAGTGCTGGCACAGGTGTGAAATAAAGTAAAATGGAAAGGTTCTAAAAATGTGGAGGTGGGTACAAGATCCCAGACTCTACTATTACTGGATTGGTATCTAGTTTTATCTTCTCACATGCGAATGAAGGAGTCTATCTGTATACTAGATCTGATGGTCGGTTGTTCAATCTCGCAAGACTAAAGGCAAGGTCTAAAGTCAGACATATCTCTATTAGAGATCTGTTATTTGCTGACGACGCTGCACTTGTCACGTAAAATCAGGAAGAACTCCAGAGCATGATACATTTTTCGCATGCCTGCAGAGACTTCGGTCTAATAATAAGTTTGTAGAAAAATAATATACTCGGTCGGGACGTCGAAGCAACACCTCGAATCTTTATCAAAAACTACAAACATGATGTCGTGCGGCAGTATAACTACCTGGGGTCCATCATCAGCGACAGACTATCTTTAGATACAGAAATTGACACCCGAATTGGTAAAGCTGCTACCACCTTCGCCCATCTTTCTAGGCGTGTTTGGTAAAACATAAAAACTAACAATTAAAACAAAGACCGCAGTTTACAATGTCTGTATCATTAGTATCCCCCTGTGTGGCAGCAAATCATGGACAGCTAATGCAAAGCAGGAGAGAAGGCTAAATGCATTCCATATGCGATGTCTTCGCCGTATTCTTGGTATCACCTGGAGGGACAAAGTGACAAACCTCCACGGTCTTGACTCGCACAGGCCTCCCGAACATCTACAGGCTGCTCAACCAACGTAGGTTACGCTGGCTTGGCCACTTCCACCGTATGAAAGATGGCCGCATACCAAAAGATATACTCTATGGACAACTTGCCGATGGCAAAAGAACTAGGGGGCGCCCAAAACTTCAATTTGTAGATGTGTGTAAACGAGACATGAAGCCTCTGAACATAAACCCTGCAGGCTGGGAAGAAATAGCTACAGACCGCAACCTTTGGAAACACACTCTAAAGGTTCACCTCAAACAAGAAGCAGACAGATTCATAGAGAAAGAGAATACACGACGAAAGAAAAGAAAAGAAAAAATAACATTTCTAGGGGCGCTGAAAAATCCATAGTCAACTATGACTGACGGAGGCTACTACAGTCAACTATGACTGACGGAGGCTACTATAGTCAACTGTTACTGACGGAGGCTACTATAGTGAACTATTACTGACGGAGGCTACTATAGTCAAGGGAATAATAGAACAAATAAGTATGTGTTAGCACTCGGAAAAATTAACAGACAAACAACAACAGAAAAAAACGAAGAACAATATATGGTCCGAAGTGGGATCGAACCCGTACTCCCTGGCACCGCGCCTTGCCACGAGAGGCCGAACGCTTGGCACACTGCCACTCAGCCAACTAAAAAAATTGGCTATTGTAGTAGTGTCTTCCACGAAAGGCGCTCTCAATGACTATAGCATAGGGTAACGATCTCAGACCGGAAATAAATTGTATATTTGTACTTTCCTATTAATGCAAGTATCTCCCAGTAGGGCTGAATACTTGTGTTGTAGACAAACATTTATAAGACGAAACAGCACGAATAGTAGTTTCCAGTGGTTATATACTGGTAACAAATAATAATACATAAATATTATTATATGGGGAACTTCCGAGGCGATAATAGGGAATAATAGAACAAATAAGTATGTGTTAGCACTCGGAAAAATTAACAGACAAACAACAACAGAAAAAAACGAAGAACAATATATGGTCCGAAGTGGGATCGAACCCGTACTCCCTGGCACCGCGCCTTGCCACGAGAGGCCGAACGCTTGGCACACTGCCACTCAGCCAACTAAAAAAATTGGCTATTGTAGTAGTGTCTTCCACGAAAGGCGCTCTCAATGACTATAGCATAGGGTAACGATCTCAGACCGGAAATAAATTGTATATTTGTACTTTCCTATTAATGCAAGTATCTCCCAGTAGGGCTGAATACTTGTGTTGTAGACAAACATTTATAAGACGAAACAGCACGAATAGTAGTTTCCAGTGGTTATATACTGGTAACAAATAATAATACATAAATATTATTATATGGGGAACTTCCGAGGCGATAATAGGGAATAATAGAACAAATAAGTATGTGTTAGCACTCGGAAAAATTAACAGACAAACAACAACAGAAAAAAACGAAGAACAATATATGGTCCGAAGTGGGATCGAACCCGTACTCCCTGGCATTTATGTATTATTATTTGTACCCAGTATATAACCACTGGGAACTACTATTCGTGCTGTTTCGTCTTATAAATGTTTGTCTACAACACAAGTATTCAGCCCTACTGGGAGATACTTGCATTAATAGGAAAGTACAAATATACAATTTATTTCCGGTCTGAGATCGTTACCCTATGCTATAGTCATTGAGAGCGCCTTTCGTGGAAGACACTACTACAATAGCCAATTTTTTTAGTTGGCTGAGTGGCAGTGTGCCAAGCGTTCGGCCTCTCGTGGCAAGGCGCGGTGCCAGGGAGTACGGGTTCGATCCCACTTCGGACCATATATTGTTCTTCGTTTTTTTCTGTTGTTGTTTGTCTGTTAATTTTTCCGAGTGCTAACACATACTTATTTGTTCTATTATTCCCTATTATCGCCTCGGAAGTTCCCCATATAATAATATTTATGTATTATTATTTGTTACTACTATAGTCAACTATGACTGACGGAGGCTAATATAGTCAACTGTTACTGACGGAGGCTACTATAGTCAACTGTTACTGACGGAGGCTACTATAGTCAACTGTTACTGACGGAGGCTACTATAGTCAACTGTTACTGACGGAGGCTACTATAGTCAACTATGACTGACGGAGGCTACTATAGTCAACTATGACTGACGGAGGCTACTATAGTCAACTGTGACTGACGGAGGCTACTATAGTCAACTATGACTGACGGAGGCTACTAACTATATATATATTTTTAGAACCCTTCCCTTTTTCCTTACAATATTCCCTTTTTCCTCCAAACTGTGGCTGACACACGCCGTCTTCTGTATGCACGGGAAGGTGTTTACTAAATGTTTGCTACCGTTTTCCAATCTTTTTTAATGGTGTACCCTGCCTGATACAAGATGAGAACCCGTGTAGTAGACCCTCGCCAGAAGGTTAAGGAGAGCTTTCATACTTTCTACTGACGTGGATATGCACGTGTCAGGTCTTGGCAGTGACGCACTAATCAGACATTACAGATGACGTACGTGTCGGACATAGCGGCTGACGCATGTCGCGACAAACCTGGGCTGAAGGTCAATGACTTACGGGTGCCAGGTCTGTGGAGGAAGGAAGTTGAGGAGGAGGAGGAGGGGGAGGTAGTGTACACATGGTTGAGGTTGAAATTGAGATTTGTTGATGAAGTTGTTTATGATGATGAAGTTGTAGATGATGATGATGAAATTGTAGATGATGATGATGTTGTAGATGATGATGATGTTGTAGATGATGATGATGTTGTAGGTGATGATGATGTTGTAGGTGATGATGATGTTGTAGGTGATGATGATGTTGTAGATGATGATGATGTTGTAGATGATGATGATGTTGTAGGTGATGATGATGATGTTGTAGATGATGATGAAGTTGTAGATGATGATGATGATGATGATGTTGTAGATGATGATGATGATGTTGTAGATGATGATGATGTTGTAGATGATGATGATGTTATTGTAGATGATGATGATGTTGTAGATGATGATGGTGATGTTGTAGATGATGATGATGAAGTTGTAGATGATGATGATGATGTTGTAGATGATGATGATGAAGTTGTAGATGATGATGAGGTTGGAGATGATGGTGAGGTTGGAGATGATGATGATGATGATATTGTAGATGATGATGATGTTGTAGATGATGGTGAGGTTGGAGATGATGATGATGATATTGTAGACGACGGTGCTGTTGTAGATGATGGTGAGGTTGGAGATGATGATATCATAGATGATGATGATGTTTTAGATAGTGTAGATGATTATGTACATCAGAAAGAAGCAATCAACACTTTTCGAGCACATCATGAGAAGAGGAAAGTTGGAATACTTGGTTACAACTGGCAAAATAAAAGGAAAGAGAGATCGCGGACGACAAAGAGAGAAAATACTGGACAGCTTGGTGTCATGGCATGGAAAAGTGTAAACAACAGAATTGATACGATGTACTGTAGATAGAAGATTGTGGAGGGACATGATTACCTACGCCAACCGGTATGGCACATGATGATGATGATGACTTTCGCTTTCCTAATATATTTTACTTGAAGTAAAAAGTAAAAAAGTAAAGTACCCCCGTCACGCCAAGTAGCGTATAGGGAATATGGTGTTAGTGACCATAAATTTTACAGACCTTCGGCACATGATTTTTTAGGTAATGTGGTTGGTATTACGCCCGTGCCGCTTTACTTTCCCAGGAAAAAAATTCCGGTACCCATTAAAGGCTGGGTGAACCCGGAAGCTCTCGGAAAGGATCGAACCCTACCTCTTGTCCTTTGTAGTCCAGTTCACTAACCACTGAGCTATCGCGGCTCCCACTAGAATTAATCAGTAACAAAAAACACTTATTACTATCCATAGTCATCTAAAGATTACAAAGGCATGCGGGTTGACAGGACATTCCAGTATACATCCAACTTGCGTGACGTTAGCAGCTTTCCGAGCATTGTGAGAAGAGTGACTCCAGCCGTCTATAGCTCCTGCAGCTGATTACGTCACGCTAGCTGGGGGGTTTTCGGTTTTATTTTGTACCCGCGGGCCGTAGTAAATATATAGATGGCTGTGGACTATGAAAACAACAACAACAACAAAAACAACAACACTCAAAAAAAAAAGAGAAACGTTATAGTAATTTCGTTCTAATATGTTATATCTTCTCAACATTCCTAAATGGTGCAGAAACATGGACACTAGACAATAAAACATAACACAGAATTGAAGCCTTTGAAATGTGGATATATAGAAGAATGGGTAGAATTAGATGGAAGGAAAAGAAAACAAACGATGAAGTTTTAAAACAACTGAAAATAAAAAGAGAACTACTAAACACAATTAGAACAAGACAAATGAGATTTTTGGGCCATGTTCAAAGACACAACAGCCTACTAAAAGTAAGTCTTGGAGAGGAAAATACAAGGTAAAAGAGGCAGAGGCAGACCAAGACTAACATGGACGAGTAACATCAAAAGATGAACAAACCAGCCTATGACAACCTGCACCATCAAAGCAAGAGACAGAGCAGAATGGCGCTCCATGGTAGCCAGCCTTCGTTGCAGAGATGGCACTTGATGATGATGAATATCGCTCTCTAAAGAACCTGGCCAACATTGGCGCCATTTACAGGAAGTGCACGATTTGTGCTTGTTGATCTGCTCTTTCCCATTATAAGGAAATGAATACCTGTCTTATACTCTTTGCTTCATCCCATTGCATTTGTTTATTTCTATATCCATTTTACAATCACCACCGAATACTCTTTCCAGATATCTGAAATCTGCAACCTGCTTTATTTCTTGGAGCTCAATTGCTATGTTTAATGTCATCCTATATCTTCCTATTGCTATGACTTGTTTTTCCAGCGCTGATTTCCGCGTTGTTTGTTTTGAATGCACGATTCACAGGTTATGAGATTATGTTGCAATTTCATAACTGTGTCTGTTGTTGTGTTCTGGTGTCAGGCGATAGTAAGTCGTTAACATGATTTCGTTTACTGCTCGTTGCATGTTTGACATTTTGTTAATCTTGTTTCCAATTGTATTTGTTAACATACGTCATCGTTAGCTCTACAAAAGTCCCGAGGGACTGTATATTGCCAGAATGTCTATTTTCCCCTATTTATAGCACCACAGAGGTACGCGTGGCCGTGCGGCTAAACCCACTGCCCCGCTGGCTGAAAAGCTGGCGTTCGGTGTTCGAAACCGGCGGTAGACAGAAAGGATTTTTTCTATCGGGGGTGAAAAAAAAAATCCTGAGTCTCACACGTCGTGGCGACTGCTTGACCAAGCGGCCTTTATCCCTCTTGTTCTATCGTTACCCCCCCCCCCCCCCCCGACATACACCAGCAATGGTAATATGTGTCGTAAAGATAGTTTTTTTTATCGCACCACCAGCCATGTGGACATTCAGGTGTCCCCCGCCATATAGGCAGTTATTATTTCAACTTTAGAAGAACATTAATTTGGTTATTCCCGAGAGCCTTTTGTTTTGGGGTAGATGTTTTATTCTGTTCAATTTTGTTCGAGCACTGGCCGTTTCTTATACAGTTTTCAACTTGAAAAGGGTTATTTAACGTGCGACAAGTGCATACAGGACCTTTTCTTGAAAAGGGTTATTTAACGTGCATACAAGACCTCTTCTTGAAAATGTTATTTAACGTGCATACAGGCCCTCTTCTTGAGAAGGGTTATTTAACGTGCATACAGGACCTCTTCTTGAAAAACGGGTTATTTAACGTGCATACAGGACCTCTTCATGAAAAAAGGGTTATTTAACGAGCACACAGGACCTCTTCTTGAAAAAATGGTCATTTAACTTACACACCGGACCTTTTCTTGAGAAGGGTTATTTAACGTGCATACAGGACTTCTTCTTTAAAAAAGGGTTATATAACGTGTACACAGGACCTCTTCTTTAAAAAAGGGTTATTTAACGTGTATACAGGACCTCATCTTGAGAAGGGTTATTTAACGTGCATACAGGACCTCTTCTTGAAAAGGGTTATTTAATGTGCATACAGGACCTCTTCTTTAAAAAAGGGTTATTTAACGTGCATACAGGACCTCTTCTTTAAAAAAGGGTTATTTAACGTGCATACAGAACCTCTTCTTAAAAAAAGGGTTATTTAACGTGCATACAGGACCTCTTCTTGAGAAGGGTTATTTAACGTCGTGCATACAGGACCTCTTCTTTAAAGAAGGGTTATTTAACGTGTATACAGGACCTCTTCTTTAAAAAGGGTTATTTAACGTCCATATAAGACCTCTTCTTTAAAAAAGGGTTATTTAACGTGTATACCGGACCTCTTCTTGAGAAGGGTTATTTAAACGTGCATACAGGAACCTCTTCTTGAAAAAAGGGTTATCTAATGTGCATACAGGACTTCTTCTTTAAAAGAGGGTTATTTAACGTGTATACAGGACCGTTTCTTTTAAAAAGGGTTATTCAACGTGTATACAGGACCTCTTCTTTAAAAAAAGGGTTATTTAACGTGTATACAAGACCTCATCTTTAAAAAAAATGTTATTTAACGTATATACAGGACCTCTTCTTGAGAACGGTTATTTAACGTGCATACAGGACCTCCTCTTTAAAAAAGGGTTATTTAACGTGCATACAGAACCTCTTCTTTAAAAAAGGGTTATTTAACGTGTATACAGGACCTCTTCTTGAGAAAGGTTATTTAACGTGCATACAGGACCTCTTCTTGAGAAGGGTTATTTAACGTGTATACAGGACCTCTTCTTGAAAAAAGGGTTATTTAACGTGCATACAGGACCTCTTCTTGAAAAAAGGGTTATTTAACGTGATACAGGACCTCTTCTCCTTTATCCGAAAAGTCTCTACGGATCTCACTTCCTAGAGACCGAAAAAAGGGTACATCATCATCATCATCAAGTACCATGCCTGCTGGCGTAGGTGATGATGTCTCTCCACAACTATTGATCACGACAGTTATTTACTATTTCTGTTGTTGACCTTCTGTCAAGCCATTCTCTTAAGCTGTCTGGTATCTTTTCTCTTTGTTTCCCTCTATCTCTTCGTCCCTCAATTTTCCCAGTTGTTACAATATATTCCAGTTGTTCTCTTCTCATTACATGGCCAAAAAATGATGATTGTTTCGTCCTAATATTGGAAATTAGCTCTCTCTTTGCTTTGGCCTCTTTCAGAACATTTTAATTACTCTTCTTAGCTGTCCATGGTAGTAGTATACAAGGGTCCAACTAAGTCGCATTTAGGCGCTAAATTAACAAAGATATATAGTAGGCGCGCGGCGCGCCTAATGTACACGCTAGACAGGGGGAGTTGACCGTGACATTTCGTGGTCGGATGTTGACCTCTAGGCCCGGTGACCCCGGAAGTGACCTGTTTATGTCTGGTGTGCCCTGGCTTTGGAGCTCTTGATCGACAGTGACAGGTTAGTAGATTATACAACATCAGTGACAAACAATCAATATAAAACAGAAGACAAAGATATATTTTATTCTTTTATTATCTCAATAGGTGTATAACATACATTGATATTATATAACATTACAAAAACATTCAGTACAGTGAGTCAATATATAGTACATGGATAACATTTATTTATAGATAGGTAGTTGGGTGTCTGCTTAGCGTTGTGTCATAAATGAATCATAAGGGGTGAAACTGTTAGAGATTGCTGGGTAGTCTAAGCTGGTAGTGTAAAGAGTTAAATATCTAGAGGAGTTGTCGAGACGTTATCATCAGCTACCTTTCTTTTTATATAGAAATAGGAAAGAGCATTTCTTGTTTGACTGTAGGAAAATATGGAATTATTTAAGACTTTGAAACCTACATTTTTCCCACCCTTGGCCTTTTGCGTGGCGAGAACCTCTAAAAACATATCTTTATCTAATTTGTTGTGTTGCTTGCTTAGCCCTTTACAACTGATTTTATCGTAATCCCCACTACAATGGTACGTCTTACTACATAAGCTAACAAGAGCTGTCCCTTCGTACTCTAGTTTAAAAAGCCCGGGCGTTCGTTTGGTGTATGCTTTAACACCCTTACAGTTTATACAGTCTGTCTTGCTAGTATGTTCATCGCAGCGATGGGTGTATGGAGGTCGCCTAGTGTGTAATAAGGGCTGTATAGGGGTCGGCTAGTTTGTCGTGATGGGTGTACGGAGGTCGTCTAGTGTGTCATATTGGGTGTATAGAGGGCGTTTAGTGTGTCATGATGGTTGTATAGGGGTCATCTAGTGTGTCATGATGGTTGTATAGGGGTCGTCTAGTGTGTCATGATGGTTGTATAGGGGTCGTCTAGTGTGTCATGATGGTTGTATAGGGGTCGTCTAGTGTGCCGTGATGGGTGTACGGAGGTCGTCTAGTGTGTCATATTGGGTGTATAGAGGGCGTTTAGTGTGTCATGATGGTTGTATAGGGATCGTCTAGTGTGTCATGATGGTTGTATAGGGGTCGTCTAGTGTGCCGTGATGGGTCAATGGAGGTCGGCTAGTATGTCGTGATGGGTGTACGGAGGTTGTCTAGTGTGTCATATTGGGTCAATGGTGGTCGGCTAGTATGTCGTGATGGGTGTACGGAGGTTGTCTAGTGTGTCAAATGGGAGTATAGAGGGCGTTTAGTGTGTCATGATGGTTGTATAGGGGTCGTCTAGTGTGTCATGATGGTTGTATAGGGGTCGTCTAGTGTGCCATGATGGGTACATGGAGGTCGGCTAGTATGTCGTGATGGGTGTACGGAGGTCGTCTAGTGGGGTATGATGGTTGTATGGAGGTCGTCTAGTGTGTCATATTGGGTGTATAGAGGGCGTCTAGTGTGTCATGAGGGGTGTATGTAGGTCGTTTAGTGTATCGTGAGAGGTGTATGGAGGTCGTCTACTGTGTCGTGAGGGGTGTATGGAGGTCATCTGGTGTGGTATGTGGGGTGTATGGAGGTCATCTAGTGTGATATAAGGCTGTATGCCGGGCGTCTAGTGTGACATGAGGGCTGTATACCGGTCGCCTAGTGTGGCATGAGGGCTGTATGGCGGTTGTCTGGTATATCATACTTTAATCAACCAATAAGAAAAATGAAGGAACATTACATTCAACATTACTTATCTTAACTACTTTACATCAATACAGTTGAATAACGTGTTATCGTTAAGTCTTACCATACTTTAAGAGAAAACAATCCAACTTACAGTATAAAATATAGTCTCAATCATCTACACTGAATATAACCTATTATCGATAACCCTTAACATACTTTAAGAGAAAACAAGCCAACTTACGGTGCAAAACTCCGCTAGACTGAAGTGTAGTATGACCTTCCTTGAATCAACCAAACTTATAACGCCGTCTAGTTTAAATATAGCCTGGTAAGAAATGAATAAATTAGCCAATCAGCGAGTGACTATGCCAACATCGACTGATACCTGGATCAACCAATCAGAGAAGAGTATTAGTATAGGAGGCGGAGCAAAGAAATGACTGACAAGTGGATTAACCAATCAGAGAAGTGCGTTAGCCCAAGTGTAGGTAGTGGCTGTCGGGTCAGCAGTGGGGGAAAAATGTTGGGTGGTGGATTACTTGAACTCGTTTTGACCCCTGAGGCAATTCCAGAAGAGTTCTATGACCTCATTTTGACCGCTGAAGGCTTTAATACCAATGTTTTCCACTTCAACGAACGACATACATCATTAAAGGTGATTACTTCAGCTCTTAGACTTTGGAGTTCCATATCTTTATCACTTGATTGAATGACAGACAACAGTAAAGATGATCATTTCAGGTAAGAAAACTTAGTTCCAAACCCTAAAATTTCTACTCATAGTCACAAACTTTGATGCAAAACCCTAACAATTTAGTCCCAAAGTGATACTAGTTCGACACGACAGTCGTAAATGTTATATGCAAAGTCCAAAAGTTTGTCAAAAAGACAACCTTAACTCAAAATAGTTAGACACAAAGCCCAACAATTTATATGCAAAGTCTAAAAAGTTACTCCAAAAGACAACTAATGTAACACTTAACCCCAAAATTTCGTCGCATAACCAAACAGTTGAACTCAAAAGCCTAAAAATTTAGTCCCAAAGTGATACTAGTTCGACATAAAAGTCGTAAATGTTTATGCAAAGACCAAAAGTTTGTCAAAAAGACAACCTTAACTCAAAATAGTTAGACACAAAGCCCAACAATTTATATGCAAAGTCTAAAAAGTTACTCCAAAAGACAACTAATGTAACACTTAACCCCAAAATTTCGTCGCATAACCAAACAGTTGAACTCAAAAGCCTAAAAATTTAGTCCCAAAGTGATACTAGTTCGACACAAAAGTCGTAAATGTTTATGCAAAGACCAAAAGTTTGTCAAAAAGACAACCTTAACTCAAAATAGTTAGACACAAAGCCCAACAATTTATATGCAAAGTCCAAAAAGTTACTCCAAAAGACAACTAATGTAACACTTAACCCCAACATTTCTACTCATAGTCACAAACTTTGATGCAAAACCCTAACAATTTAGTCCCAAAGTGATACTAGTTCGACACGACAGTCGTAAATGTTATATGCAAAGTCCAAAAGTTTGTCAAAAAGACAACCTTAACTCAAAATAGTTAGACACAAAGCCCAACAATTTATATGCAAAGTCTAAAAAGTTACTCCAAAAGACAACTAATGTAACACTTAACCCCAAAATTTCGTCGCATAACCAAACAGTTGAACTCAAAAGCCTAAAAATTTAGTCCCAAAGTGATACTAGTTCGACACAAAAGTCGTAAATGTTTATGCAAAGACCAAAAGTTTGTCAAAAAGACAACCCAAACTCAAAATAGTTAGACACAAAGCCCAACAATTTATATGCAAAGCCCAAAAAGTTACTCCAAAAGACAACTAATGTAACACTTAACCCCAACATTTCGTCGCATAACCAAACAGTTGAACTCAAAAGCCTAAAAATTTAGTCCCAAAGTCGTAATTGTTCGACACGAAAGTCGTAAATGTTATATGCAAAGTCCAAAAGTTTGTCAAAAAGACAACCTAAACTCAAAATAGTTAGACACGAAAGGTAAAAAAAATATATGCAAAGTCCAAAATGTTACGTCAAAAGACAACTAATATAACAACAAGCCCTAAAATTTCGTCGCGTAACCAAAAAGTTGAACTCAAAACCCTACAAAATTTAAACCCAAAGGCAAAATAGTTAGACACGAAAGACCAAATAGTTATATTCAAAGTCCAAAAGTTTGTCAAAAAGACAACCCAAACTCAAAAGTTTGTCAAAAAGACAACCCAAACTCAAAATAGTTAGACATGAAAGGTCAAAAAGGTATACTCAAAGTCCAAAATGTTACTTCAAAAGACAACTAATATAACAACAAGCCCCAAAACTTCGTCTCATAACCAAAAAGTTGAACTCAAAACCCTAAAAAGTGTCCACTTATCAACCAAAGTCTTTAATACAGCTGAGAAAACCCTAATAAATAATTACAATTTACTAAAAAGGTTGCCCTTGATGATAGTTGCGACTGTGTCTAAATCATTATTGAAAATATTCATAGAACTCTAGTAAAAACCAAACACACTAAAACACCACATTGAAAGAATGAACTTAAAGTTCACGCCCCTGTCACAACTCTGCTAAGAAAAGTACTGCAAAGCATGAAAGTTATGTCCCCTGCTATAACTCTACTAAACGAAAGTATTACCAAACACGTAGGTTACACTCCTACCATAACCCACTAAGAAAAACAAGATTTTGCTTAAAATACCACATTTATGATTGTTACGCCCCTTGTCCCTTTATGAGGGGACGCCCATGAAACTGTTAGAAATAGTAAATTTAACCTAGTGGCATACCCCAGATGTTATATTAGACACCCCCATAGCAAAAATTTACTTAAAACTCACTTTTATGGTGGTTACCCCCATACCCATTTTTGGCGGTTACGCCCATGAAACTGTTAAAAATAGTAAATTTAACATCTAGACATACCCCAAACTTTATATTAAGCATCCCCGTATCAAGAATTTACATAAAAACAACTTTTGAAATTACTACCCCTGTACCCATTTTTGGCGGTTACGTCCATGAAACTGTTAAAAATAGTCAATTTAACATATAGACATACCCCAAACTTCATTTTAGTCATCCCCATATCAAGAATTTACATAAAAATCACTTTTGAAATTACTACCCCTGTACCCATTTTTGGCGGTTACGCCCATGAAATCGATAAAAAATTGAAATTTAACCTCTAGACATACCCCAAACTTCATTTTAATCATCCCTGTATCAAGAATTTACATAAAAACAACTTTTGAAATTTCTACACATGTACCCATTTTTGGCGGTTACGCCCATGAAACTGTTAAAAATAGTCAATTTAACATCTAGACATACCCCAAACTTTATATTAACCATCCCCGTATCAAGAATTTACATAAAAACAACTTTTGAAATTACTACCCCTGTACCCATTTTTGGCGGTTTCGCCCATGAAACTGTTAAAAATAGTCAATTTAACATCTAGACATACCCCAAACTTTATATTAAGCATCCCCGTATCAAGAATTTACATAAAAACAACTTTTGAAATTACTACCCCTGTACCCATTTTTGGCGGTTACGCCCATGAAATCGATAAAAAATTGAAATTTAACCTTTAGACATACCCCAAACTTTATATTAACCATCCCCAAATCAAGAATTTACATAAAAACAAAGTTTGAAATTACTACCCCTGTACCCATTTTTGGCGGTTACGCCTATGAAACTGTTAAAAATAGTCAATTTAACATCTAGACATACCCCAAACTTTATATTAAGCATCTCCGTATCAAGAATTTACATAAAAACAACTTTTGAAATTACTACCCCTGTACCCATTTTTGGCGGTAACGCCCATGAAATCGATAAAAAATTGAAAGTTAACCTATTGGTATACCTCAAACATAATATTTGACACGCCCATGTATCAAATTTACCTGAAAAATCAATCAAAAATTAGTAGTATAGATCTAGTGATAGGACCATGGAAAGTGCCTTTGAAGGCACCTAAATCCTTATATAAATAGTCTACCCGCAGATCGAGGCACATTTTTTGGTGGGTACAAATAATAATACATAAATATTATTATATGGGGAACTTCCGAGGCGATAATAGGGAATAATAGAACAAAGAAGTATGTGTTAGCACTCGGAAAAATTGACAGACAAACAACAATAGAAAAAAACGAAGAACAATATATGGTCCGAAGTGGGATCGAACCCGTACTCAGTGGCACCGCGCCTTGCCACGAGAAGCCGAACGCTTGGTACACTGCCACGCAGCCAACTAAAAAATTGGCTATTGCAGTAGTGTCTTCCACGAAAGGCGATCTCAATGACTATAGCATAGGGTAACGATCACAGACCGGAAATAAATTGTATATTTGTACTTTCCTATTAATGCAAGTATCTCCCAGTAGGGCTGAATACTTGTGTTGTAGACAAACATTTTATTGGACGAAACAGCACGAATAGTAGTTCCCAGTGGTTATATACTGGGTACAAATAATAATACATAAATATTATTATATGGGGAACTTCCGAGGCGATAATAGGGAATAATAGAACAAAGAAGTATGTGTTAGCACTCGGAAAAATTGACAGACAAACAACAATAGAAAAAAACGAAGAACAATATATGGTACGAAGTGGGATCGAACCCGTACTCAGTGGCACCGCGCCTTGCCACGAGAAGCCGAACGCTTGGTACACTGCCACGCAGCCAACTAAAAAATTGGCTATTGCAGTAGTGTCTTCCACGAAAGGCGATCTCAATGACTATAGCATAGGGTAACGATCACAGACCGGAAATAAATTGTATATTTGTACTTTCCTATTAATGCAAGTATCTCCCAGTAGGGCTGAATACTTGTGTTGTAGACAAACATTTTATTGGACGAAACAGCACGAATAGTAGTTCCCAGTGGTTATATACTGGGTACAAATAATAATACATAAATATTATTATATGGGGAACTTCCGAGGCGATAATAGGGAATAATAGAACAAAGAAGTATGTGTTAGCACTCGGAAAAATTGACAGACAAACAACAATAGAAAAAAACGAAGAACAATATATGGTCCGAAGTGGGATCGAACCCGTACTCAGTGGCACCGCGCCTTGCCACGAGAAGCCGAACGCTTGGTACACTGCCACGCAGCCAACTAAAAAATTGGCTATTGCAGTAGTGTCTTCCACGAAAGGCGATCTCAATGACTATAGCATAGGGTAACGATCACAGACCGGAAATAAATTGTATATTTGTACTTTCCTATTAATGCAAGTATCTCCCAGTAGGGCTGAATACTTGTGTTGTAGACAAACATTTTATTGGACGAAACAGCACGAATAGTAGTTCCCAGTGGTTATATACTGGGTACAAATAATAATACATAAATATTATTATATGGGGAACTTCCGAGGCGATAATAGGGAATAATAGAACAAAGAAGTATGTGTTAGCACTCGGAAAAATTGACAGACAAACAACAATAGAAAAAAACGAAGAACAATATATGGTCCGAAGTGGGATCGAACCCGTACTCAGTGGCACCGCGCCTTGCCACGAGAAGCCGAACGCTTGGTACACTGCCACGCAGCCAACTAAAAAATTGGCTATTGCAGTAGTGTCTTCCACGAAAGGCGATCTCAATGACTATAGCATAGGGTAACGATCACAGACCGGAAATAAATTGTATATTTGTACTTTCCTATTAATGCAAGTATCTCCCAGTAGGGCTGAATACTTGTGTTGTAGACAAACATTTTATTGGACGAAACAGCACGAATAGTAGTTCCCAGTGGTTATATACTGGGTACAAATAATAATACATAAATATTATTATATGGGGAACTTCCGAGGCGATAATAGGGAATAATAGAACAAAGAAGTATGTGTTAGCACTCGGAAAAATTGACAGACAAACAACAATAGAAAAAAACGAAGAACAATATATGGTCCGAAGTGGGATCGAACCCGTACTCAGTGGCACCGCGCCTTGCCACGAGAAGCCGAACGCTTGGTACACTGCCACGCAGCCAACTAAAAAATTGGCTATTGCAGTAGTGTCTTCCACGAAAGGCGATCTTAATGACTATAGCATAGGGTAACGATCACAGACCGGAAATAAATTGTATATTTGTACTTTCCTATTAATGCAAGTATCTCCCAGTAGGGCTGAATACTTGTGTTGTAGACAAACATTTTATTGGACGAAACAGCACGAATAGTAGTTCCCAGTGGTTATATACTGGGTACAAATAATAATACATAAATATTATTATATGGGGAACTTCCGAGGCGATAATAGGGAATAATAGAACAAAGAAGTATGTGTTAGCACTCGGAAAAATTGACAGACAAACAACAATAGAAAAAAACGAAGAACAATATATGGTCCGAAGTGGGATCGAACCCGTACTCAGTGGCACCGCGCCTTGCCACGAGAAGCCGAACGCTTGGTACACTGCCACGCAGCCAACTAAAAAATTGGCTATTGCAGTAGTGTCTTCCACGAAAGGCGATCTCAATGACTATAGCATAGGGTAACGATCACAGACCGGAAATAAATTGTATATTTGTACTTTCCTATTAATGCAAGTATCTCCCAGTAGGGCTGAATACTTGTGTTGTAGACAAACATTTTATTGGACGAAACAGCACGAATAGTAGTTCCCAGTGGTTATATACTGGGTACAAATAATAATACATAAATATTATTATATGGGGAACTTCCGAGGCGATAATAGGGAATAATAGAACAAAGAAGTATGTGTTAGCACTCGGAAAAATTGACAGACAAACAACAATAGAAAAAAACGAAGAACAATATATGGTCCGAAGTGGGATCGAACCCGTACTCAGTGGCACCGCGCCTTGCCACGAGAAGCCGAACGCTTGGTACACTGCCACGCAGCCAACTAAAAAATTGGCTATTGCAGTAGTGTCTTCCACGAAAGGCGATCTCAATGACTATAGCATAGGGTAACGATCACAGACCGGAAATAAATTGTATATTTGTACTTTCCTATTAATGCAAGTATCTCCCAGTAGGGCTGAATACTTGTGTTGTAGACAAACATTTTATTGGACGAAACAGCACGAATAGTAGTTCCCAGTGGTTATATACTGGGTACAAATAATAATACATAAATATTATTATATGGGGAACTTCCGAGGCGATAATAGGGAATAATAGAACAAAGAAGTATGTGTTAGCACTCGGAAAAATTGACAGACAAACAACAATAGAAAAAAACGAAGAACAATATATGGTCCGAAGTGGGATCGAACCCGTACTCAGTGGCACCGCGCCTTGCCACGAGAAGCCGAACGCTTGGTACACTGCCACGCAGCCAACTAAAAAATTGGCTATTGCAGTAGTGTCTTCCACGAAAGGCGATCTCAATGACTATAGCATAGGGTAACGATCACAGACCGGAAATAAATTGTATATTTGTACTTTCCTATTAATGCAAGTATCTCCCAGTAGGGCTGAATACTTGTGTTGTAGACAAACATTTTATTGGACGAAACAGCACGAATAGTAGTTCCCAGTGGTTATATACTGGGTACAAATAATAATACATAAATATTATTATATGGGGAACTTCCGAGGCGATAATAGGGAATAATAGAACAAAGAAGTATGTGTTAGCACTCGGAAAAATTGACAGACAAACAACAATAGAAAAAAACGAAGAACAATATATGGTCCGAAGTGGGATCGAACCCGTACTCAGTGGCACCGCGCCTTGCCACGAGAAGCCGAACGCTTGGTACACTGCCACGCAGCCAACTAAAAAATTGGCTATTGCAGTAGTGTCTTCCACGAAAGGCGATCTCAATGACTATAGCATAGGGTAACGATCACAGACCGGAAATAAATTGTATATTTGTACTTTCCTATTAATGCAAGTATCTCCCAGTAGGGCTGAATACTTGTGTTGTAGACAAACATTTTATTGGACGAAACAGCACGAATAGTAGTTCCCAGTGGTTATATACTGGGTACAAATAATAATACATAAATATTATTATATGGGGAACTTCCGAGGCGATAATAGGGAATAATAGAACAAAGAAGTATGTGTTAGCACTCGGAAAAATTGACAGACAAACAACAATAGAAAAAAACGAAGAACAATATATGGTCCGAAGTGGGATCGAACCCGTACTCAGTGGCACCGCGCCTTGCCACGAGAAGCCGAACGCTTGGTACACTGCCACGCAGCCAACTAAAAAATTGGCTATTGCAGTAGTGTCTTCCACGAAAGGCGATCTCAATGACTATAGCATAGGGTAACGATCACAGACCGGAAATAAATTGTATATTTGTACTTTCCTATTAATGCAAGTATCTCCCAGTAGGGCTGAATACTTGTGTTGTAGACAAACATTTTATTGGACGAAACAGCACGAATAGTAGTTCCCAGTGGTTATATACTGGGTACAAATAATAATACATAAATATTATTATATGGGGAACTTCCGAGGCGATAATAGGGAATAATAGAACAAAGAAGTATGTGTTAGCACTCGGAAAAATTGACAGACAAACAACAATAGAAAAAAACGAAGAACAATATATGGTCCGAAGTGGGATCGAACCCGTACTCAGTGGCACCGCGCCTTGCCACGAGAAGCCGAACGCTTGGTACACTGCCACGCAGCCAACTAAAAAATTGGCTATTGCAGTAGTGTCTTCCACGAAAGGCGATCTCAATGACTATAGCATAGGGTAACGATCACAGACCGGAAATAAATTGTATATTTGTACTTTCCTATTAATGCAAGTATCTCCCAGTAGGGCTGAATACTTGTGTTGTAGACAAACATTTTATTGGACGAAACAGCACGAATAGTAGTTCCCAGTGGTTATATACTGGGTACAAATAATAATACATAAATATTATTATATGGGGAACTTCCGAGGCGATAATAGGGAATAATAGAACAAAGAAGTATGTGTTAGCACTCGGAAAAATTGACAGACAAACAACAATAGAAAAAAACGAAGAACAATATATGGTCCGAAGTGGGATCGAACCCGTACTCAGTGGCACCGCGCCTTGCCACGAGAAGCCGAACGCTTGGTACACTGCCACGCAGCCAACTAAAAAATTGGCTATTGCAGTAGTGTCTTCCACGAAAGGCGATCTCAATGACTATAGCATAGGGTAACGATCACAGACCGGAAATAAATTGTATATTTGTACTTTCCTATTAATGCAAGTATCTCCCAGTAGGGCTGAATACTTGTGTTGTAGACAAACATTTTATTGGACGAAACAGCACGAATAGTAGTTCCCAGTGGTTATATACTGGGTACAAATAATAATACATAAATATTATTATATGGGGAACTTCCGAGGCGATAATAGGGAATAATAGAACAAAGAAGTATGTGTTAGCACTCGGAAAAATTGACAGACAAACAACAATAGAAAAAAACGAAGAACAATATATGGTCCGAAGTGGGATCGAACCCGTACTCAGTGGCACCGCGCCTTGCCACGAGAAGCCGAACGCTTGGTACACTGCCACGCAGCCAACTAAAAAATTGGCTATTGCAGTAGTGTCTTCCACGAAAGGCGATCTCAATGACTATAGCATAGGGTAACGATCACAGACCGGAAATAAATTGTATATTTGTACTTTCCTATTAATGCAAGTATCTCCCAGTAGGGCTGAATACTTGTGTTGTAGACAAACATTTTATTGGACGAAACAGCACGAATAGTAGTTCCCAGTGGTTATATACTGGGTACAAATAATAATACATAAATATTATTATATGGGGAACTTCCGAGGCGATAATAGGGAATAATAGAACAAAGAAGTATGTGTTAGCACTCGGAAAAATTGACAGACAAACAACAATAGAAAAAAACGAAGAACAATATATGGTCCGAAGTGGGATCGAACCCGTACTCAGTGGCACCGCGCCTTGCCACGAGAAGCCGAACGCTTGGTACACTGCCACGCAGCCAACTAAAAAATTGGCTATTGCAGTAGTGTCTTCCACGAAAGGCGATCTCAATGACTATAGCATAGGGTAACGATCACAGACCGGAAATAAATTGTATATTTGTACTTTCCTATTAATGCAAGTATCTCCCAGTAGGGCTGAATACTTGTGTTGTAGACAAACATTTTATTGGACGAAACAGCACGAATAGTAGTTCCCAGTGGTTATATACTGGGTACAAATAATAATACATAAATATTATTATATGGGGAACTTCCGAGGCGATAATAGGGAATAATAGAACAAAGAAGTATGTGTTAGCACTCGGAAAAATTGACAGACAAACAACAATAGAAAAAAACGAAGAACAATATATGGTCCGAAGTGGGATCGAACCCGTACTCAGTGGCACCGCGCCTTGCCACGAGAAGCCGAACGCTTGGTACACTGCCACGCAGCCAACTAAAAAATTGGCTATTGCAGTAGTGTCTTCCACGAAAGGCGATCTCAATGACTATAGCATAGGGTAACGATCACAGACCGGAAATAAATTGTATATTTGTACTTTCCTATTAATGCAAGTATCTCCCAGTAGGGCTGAATACTTGTGTTGTAGACAAACATTTTATTGGACGAAACAGCACGAATAGTAGTTCCCAGTGGTTATATACTGGGTACAAATAATAATACATAAATATTATTATATGGGGAACTTCCGAGGCGATAATAGGGAATAATAGAACAAAGAAGTATGTGTTAGCACTCGGAAAAATTGACAGACAAACAACAATAGAAAAAAACGAAGAACAATATATGGTCCGAAGTGGGATCGAACCCGTACTCAGTGGCACCGCGCCTTGCCACGAGAAGCCGAACGCTTGGTACACTGCCACGCAGCCAACTAAAAAATTGGCTATTGCAGTAGTGTCTTCCACGAAAGGCGATCTCAATGACTATAGCATAGGGTAACGATCACAGACCGGAAATAAATTGTATATTTGTACTTTCCTATTAATGCAAGTATCTCCCAGTAGGGCTGAATACTTGTGTTGTAGACAAACATTTTATTGGACGAAACAGCACGAATAGTAGTTCCCAGTGGTTATATACTGGGTACAAATAATAATACATAAATATTATTATATGGGGAACTTCCGAGGCGATAATAGGGAATAATAGAACAAAGAAGTATGTGTTAGCACTCGGAAAAATTGACAGACAAACAACAATAGAAAAAAACGAAGAACAATATATGGTCCGAAGTGGGATCGAACCCGTACTCAGTGGCACCGCGCCTTGCCACGAGAAGCCGAACGCTTGGTACACTGCCACGCAGCCAACTAAAAAATTGGCTATTGCAGTAGTGTCTTCCACGAAAGGCGATCTCAATGACTATAGCATAGGGTAACGATCACAGACCGGAAATAAATTGTATATTTGTACTTTCCTATTAATGCAAGTATCTCCCAGTAGGGCTGAATACTTGTGTTGTAGACAAACATTTTATTGGACGAAACAGCACGAATAGTAGTTCCCAGTGGTTATATACTGGGTACAAATAATAATACATAAATATTATTATATGGGGAACTTCCGAGGCGATAATAGGGAATAATAGAACAAAGAAGTATGTGTTAGCACTCGGAAAAATTGACAGACAAACAACAATAGAAAAAAACGAAGAACAATATATGGTCCGAAGTGGGATCGAACCCGTACTCAGTGGCACCGCGCCTTGCCACGAGAAGCCGAACGCTTGGTACACTGCCACGCAGCCAACTAAAAAATTGGCTATTGCAGTAGTGTCTTCCACGAAAGGCGATCTCAATGACTATAGCATAGGGTAACGATCACAGACCGGAAATAAATTGTATATTTGTACTTTCCTATTAATGCAAGTATCTCCCAGTAGGGCTGAATACTTGTGTTGTAGACAAACATTTTATTGGACGAAACAGCACGAATAGTAGTTCCCAGTGGTTATATACTGGGTACAAATAATAATACATAAATATTATTATATGGGGAACTTCCGAGGCGATAATAGGGAATAATAGAACAAAGAAGTATGTGTTAGCACTCGGAAAAATTGACAGACAAACAACAATAGAAAAAAACGAAGAACAATATATGGTCCGAAGTGGGATCGAACCCGTACTCAGTGGCACCGCGCCTTGCCACGAGAAGCCGAACGCTTGGTACACTGCCACGCAGCCAACTAAAAAATTGGCTATTGCAGTAGTGTCTTCCACGAAAGGCGATCTCAATGACTATAGCATAGGGTAACGATCACAGACCGGAAATAAATTGTATATTTGTACTTTCCTATTAATGCAAGTATCTCCCAGTAGGGCTGAATACTTTTGTTGTAGACAAACATTTTATTGGACGAAACAGCACGAATAGTAGTTCCCAGTGGTTATATACTGGGTACAAATAATAATACATAAATATTATTATATGGGGAACTTCCGAGGCGATAATAGGGAATAATAGAACAAAGAAGTATGTGTTAGCACTCGGAAAAATTGACAGACAAACAACAATAGAAAAAAACGAAGAACAATATATGGTCCGAAGTGGGATCGAACCCGTACTCAGTGGCACCGCGCCTTGCCACGAGAAGCCGAACGCTTGGTACACTGCCACGCAGCCAACTAAAAAATTGGCTATTGCAGTAGTGTCTTCCACGAAAGGCGATCTCAATGACTATAGCATAGGGTAACGATCACAGACCGGAAATAAATTGTATATTTGTACTTTCCTATTAATGCAAGTATCTCCCAGTAGGGCTGAATACTTGTGTTGTAGACAAACATTTTATTGGACGAAACAGCACGAATAGTAGTTCCCAGTGGTTATATACTGGGTACAAATAATAATACATAAATATTATTATATGGGGAACTTCCGAGGCGATAATAGGGAATAATAGAACAAAGAAGTATGTGTTAGCACTCGGAAAAATTGACAGACAAACAACAATAGAAAAAAACGAAGAACAATATATGGTCCGAAGTGGGATCGAACCCGTACTCAGTGGCACCGCGCCTTGCCACGAGAAGCCGAACGCTTGGTACACTGCCACGCAGCCAACTAAAAAATTGGCTATTGCAGTAGTGTCTTCCACGAAAGGCGATCTCAATGACTATAGCATAGGGTAACGATCACAGACCGGAAATAAATTGTATATTTGTACTTTCCTATTAATGCAAGTATCTCCCAGTAGGGCTGAATACTTGTGTTGTAGACAAACATTTTATTGGACGAAACAGCACGAATAGTAGTTCCCAGTGGTTATATACTGGGTACAAATAATAATACATAAATATTATTATATGGGGAACTTCCGAGGCGATAATAGGGAATAATAGAACAAAGAAGTATGTGTTAGCACTCGGAAAAATTGACAGACAAACAACAATAGAAAAAAACGAAGAACAATATATGGTCCGAAGTGGGATCGAACCCGTACTCAGTGGCACCGCGCCTTGCCACGAGAAGCCGAACGCTTGGTACACTGCCACGCAGCCAACTAAAAAATTGGCTATTGCAGTAGTGTCTTCCACGAAAGGCGATCTCAATGACTATAGCATAGGGTAACGATCACAGACCGGAAATAAATTGTATATTTGTACTTTCCTATTAATGCAAGTATCTCCCAGTAGGGCTGAATACTTGTGTTGTAGACAAACATTTTATTGGACGAAACAGCACGAATAGTAGTTCCCAGTGGTTATATACTGGGTACAAATAATAATACATAAATATTATTATATGGGGAACTTCCGAGGCGATAATAGGGAATAATAGAACAAAGAAGTATGTGTTAGCACTCGGAAAAATTGACAGACAAACAACAATAGAAAAAAACGAAGAACAATATATGGTCCGAAGTGGGATCGAACCCGTACTCAGTGGCACCGCGCCTTGCCACGAGAAGCCGAACGCTTGGTACACTGCCACGCAGCCAACTAAAAAATTGGCTATTGCAGTAGTGTCTTCCACGAAAGGCGATCTCAATGACTATAGCATAGGGTAACGATCACAGACCGGAAATAAATTGTATATTTGTACTTTCCTATTAATGCAAGTATCTCCCAGTAGGGCTGAATACTTGTGTTGTAGACAAACATTTTATTGGACGAAACAGCACGAATAGTAGTTCCCAGTGGTTATATACTGGGTACAAATAATAATACATAAATATTATTATATGGGGAACTTCCGAGGCGATAATAGGGAATAATAGAACAAAGAAGTATGTGTTAGCACTCGGAAAAATTGACAGACAAACAACAATAGAAAAAAACGAAGAACAATATATGGTCCGAAGTGGGATCGAACCCGTACTCAGTGGCACCGCGCCTTGCCACGAGAAGCCGAACGCTTGGTACACTGCCACGCAGCCAACTAAAAAATTGGCTATTGCAGTAGTGTCTTCCACGAAAGGCGATCTCAATGACTATAGCATAGGGTAACGATCACAGACCGGAAATAAATTGTATATTTGTACTTTCCTATTAATGCAAGTATCTCCCAGTAGGGCTGAATACTTGTGTTGTAGACAAACATTTTATTGGACGAAACAGCACGAATAGTAGTTCCCAGTGGTTATATACTGGGTACAAATAATAATACATAAATATTATTATATGGGGAACTTCCGAGGCGATAATAGGGAATAATAGAACAAAGAAGTATGTGTTAGCACTCGGAAAAATTGACAGACAAACAACAATAGAAAAAAAACGAAGAACAATATATGGTCCGAAGTGGGATCGAACCCGTACTCAGTGGCACCGCGCCTTGCCACGAGAAGCCGAACGCTTGGTACACTGCCACGCAGCCAACTAAAAAATTGGCTATTGCAGTAGTGTCTTCCACGAAAGGCGATCTCAATGACTATAGCATAGGGTAACGATCACAGACCGGAAATAAATTGTATATTTGTACTTTCCTATTAATGCAAGTATCTCCCAGTAGGGCTGAATACTTGTGTTGTAGACAAACATTTTATTGGACGAAACAGCACGAATAGTAGTTCCCAGTGGTTATATACTGGGTACAAATAATAATACATAAATATTATTATATGGGGAACTTCCGAGGCGATAATAGGGAATAATAGAACAAAGAAGTATGTGTTAGCACTCGGAAAAATTGACAGACAAACAACAATAGAAAAAAACGAAGAACAATATATGGTCCGAAGTGGGATCGAACCCGTACTCAGTGGCACCGCGCCTTGCCACGAGAAGCCGAACGCTTGGTACACTGCCACGCAGCCAACTAAAAAATTGGCTATTGCAGTAGTGTCTTCCACGAAAGGCGATCTCAATGACTATAGCATAGGGTAACGATCACAGACCGGAAATAAATTGTATATTTGTACTTTCCTATTAATGCAAGTATCTCCCAGTAGGGCTGAATACTTGTGTTGTAGACAAACATTTTATTGGACGAAACAGCACGAATAGTAGTTCCCAGTGGTTATATACTGGGTACAAATAATAATACATAAATATTATTATATGGGGAACTTCCGAGGCGATTATAGGGAATAATAGAACAAAGAAGTACGTGTTAGCACTCGGAAAAATTGACAGACAAACAACAATAGAAAAAAACGAAGAACAATATATGGTCCGAAGTGGGATCGAACCCGTACTCAGTGGCACCGCGCCTTGCCACGAGAAGCCGAACGCTTGGTACACTGCCACGCAGCCAACTAAAAAATTGGCTATTGCAGTAGTGTCTTCCACGAAAGGCGATCTCAATGACTATAGCATAGGGTAACGATCACAGACCGGAAATAAATTGTATATTTGTACTTTCCTATTAATGCAAGTATCTCCCAGTAGGGCTGAATACTTGTGTTGTAGACAAACATTTTATTGGACGAAACAGCACGAATAGTAGTTCCCAGTGGTTATATACTGGGTACAAATAATAATACATAAATATTATTATATGGGGAACTTCCGAGGCGATAATAGGGAATAATAGAACAAAGAAGTATGTGTTAGCACTCGGAAAAATTGACAGACAAACAACAATAGAAAAAAACGAAGAACAATATATGGTCCGAAGTGGGATCGAACCCGTACTCAGTGGCACCGCGCCTTGCCACGAGAAGCCGAACGCTTGGTACACTGCCACGCAGCCAACTAAAAAATTGGCTATTGCAGTAGTGTCTTCCACGAAAGGCGATCTCAATGACTATAGCATAGGGTAACGATCACAGACCGGAAATAAATTGTATATTTGTACTTTCCTATTAATGCAAGTATCTCCCAGTAGGGCTGAATACTTGTGTTGTAGACAAACATTTTATTGGACGAAACAGCACGAATAGTAGTTCCCAGTGGTTATATACTGGGTACAAATAATAATACATAAATATTATTATATGGGGAACTTCCGAGGCGATAATAGGAAATAATAGAACAAAGAAGTATGTGTTAGCACTCGGAAAAATTGACAGACAAACAACAATAGAAAAAAACGAAGAACAATATATGGTCCGAAGTGGGATCGAACCCGTACTCAGTGGCACCGCGCCTTGCCACGAGAAGCCGAACGCTTGGTACACTGCCACGCAGCCAACTAAAAAATTGGCTATTGCAGTAGTGTCTTCCACGAAAGGCGATCTCAATGACTATAGCATAGGGTAACGATCACAGACCGGAAATAAATTGTATATTTGTACTTTCCTATTAATGCAAGTATCTCCCAGTAGGGCTGAATACTTGTGTTGTAGACAAACATTTTATTGGACGAAACAGCACGAATAGTAGTTCCCAGTGGTTATATACTGGGTACAAATAATAATACATAAATATTATTATATGGGGAACTTCCGAGGCGATAATAGGGAATAATAGAACAAAGAAGTATGTGTTAGCACTCGGAAAAATTGACAGACAAACAACAATAGAAAAAAACGAAGAACAATATATGGTCCGAAGTGGGATCGAACCCGTACTCAGTGGCACCGCGCCTTGCCACGAGAAGCCGAACGCTTGGTACACTGCCACGCAGCCAACTAAAAAATTGGCTATTGCAGTAGTGTCTTCCACGAAAGGCGATCTCAATGACTATAGCATAGGGTAACGATCACAGACCGGAAATAAATTGTATATTTGTACTTTCCTATTAATGCAAGTATCTCCCAGTAGGGCTGAATACTTTTGTTGTAGACAAACATTTTATTGGACGAAACAGCACGAATAGTAGTTCCCAGTGGTTATATACTGGGTACAAATAATAATACATAAATATTATTATATGGGGAACTTCCGAGGCGATAATAGGGAATAATAGAACAAAGAAGTATGTGTTAGCACTCGGAAAAATTGACAGACAAACAACAATAGAAAAAAACGAAGAACAATATATGGTCCGAAGTGGGATCGAACCCGTACTCAGTGGCACCGCGCCTTGCCACGAGAAGCCGAACGCTTGGTACACTGCCACGCAGCCAACTAAAAAATTGGCTATTGCAGTAGTGTCTTCCACGAAAGGCGATCTCAATGACTATAGCATAGGGTAACGATCACAGACCGGAAATAAATTGTATATTTGTACTTTCCTATTAATGCAAGTATCTCCCAGTAGGGCTGAATACTTGTGTTGTAGACAAACATTTTATTGGACGAAACAGCACGAATAGTAGTTCCCAGTGGTTATATACTGGGTACAAATAATAATACATAAATATTATTATATGGGGAACTTCCGAGGCGATTATAGGGAATAATAGAACAAAGAAGTACGTGTTAGCACTCGGAAAAATTGACAGACAAACAACAATAGAAAAAAACGAAGAACAATATATGGTCCGAAGTGGGATCGAACCCGTACTCAGTGGCACCGCGCCTTGCCACGAGAAGCCGAACGCTTGGTACACTGCCACGCAGCCAACTAAAAAATTGGCTATTGCAGTAGTGTCTTCCACGAAAGGCGATCTCAATGACTATAGCATAGGGTAACGATCACAGACCGGAAATAAATTGTATATTTGTACTTTCCTATTAATGCAAGTATCTCCCAGTAGGGCTGAATACTTTTGTTGTAGACAAACATTTTATTGGACGAAACAGCACGAATAGTAGTTCCCAGTGGTTATATACTGGGTACAAATAATAATACATAAATATTATTATATGGGGAACTTCCGAGGCGATAATAGGGAATAATAGAACAAAGAAGTATGTGTTAGCACTCGGAAAAATTGACAGACAAACAACAATAGAAAAAAACGAAGAACAATATATGGTCCGAAGTGGGATCGAACCCGTACTCAGTGGCACCGCGCCTTGCCACGAGAAGCCGAACGCTTGGTACACTGCCACGCAGCCAACTAAAAAATTGGCTATTGCAGTAGTGTCTTCCACGAAAGGCGATCTCAATGACTATAGCATAGGGTAACGATCACAGACCGGAAATAAATTGTATATTTGTACTTTCCTATTAATGCAAGTATCTCCCAGTAGGGCTGAATACTTGTGTTGTAGACAAACATTTTATTGGACGAAACAGCACGAATAGTAGTTCCCAGTGGTTATATACTGGGTACAAATAATAATACATAAATATTATTATATGGGGAACTTCCGAGGCGATAATAGGGAATAATAGAACAAAGAAGTATGTGTTAGCACTCGGAAAAATTGACAGACAAACAACAATAGAAAAAAACGAAGAACAATATATGGTCCGAAGTGGGATCGAACCCGTACTCAGTGGCACCGCGCCTTGCCACGAGAAGCCGAACGCTTGGTACACTGCCACGCAGCCAACTAAAAAATTGGCTATTGCAGTAGTGTCTTCCACGAAAGGCGATCTCAATGACTATAGCATAGGGTAACGATCACAGACCGGAAATAAATTGTATATTTGTACTTTCCTATTAATGCAAGTATCTCCCAGTAGGGCTGAATACTTGTGTTGTAGACAAACATTTTATTGGACGAAACAGCACGAATAGTAGTTCCCAGTGGTTATATACTGGGTACAAATAATAATACATAAATATTATTATATGGGGAACTTCCGAGGCGATAATAGGGAATAATAGAACAAAGAAGTATGTGTTAGCACTCGGAAAAATTGACAGACAAACAACAATAGAAAAAAACGAAGAACAATATATGGTCCGAAGTGGGATCGAACCCGTACTCAGTGGCACCGCGCCTTGCCACGAGAAGCCGAACGCTTGGTACACTGCCACGCAGCCAACTAAAAAATTGGCTATTGCAGTAGTGTCTTCCACGAAAGGCGATCTCAATGACTATAGCATAGGGTAACGATCACAGACCGGAAATAAATTGTATATTTGTACTTTCCTATTAATGCAAGTATCTCCCAGTAGGGCTGAATACTTGTGTTGTAGACAAACATTTTATTGGACGAAACAGCACGAATAGTAGTTCCCAGTGGTTATATACTGGGTACAAATAATAATACATAAATATTATTATATGGGGAACTTCCGAGGCGATAATAGGGAATAATAGAACAAAGAAGTATGTGTTAGCACTCGGAAAATTGACAGACAAACAACAATAGAAAAAAACGAAGAACAATATATGGTCCGAAGTGGGATCGAACCCGTACTCAGTGGCACCGCGCCTTGCCACGAGAAGCCGAACGCTTGGTACACTGCCACGCAGCCAACTAAAAAATTGGCTATTGCAGTAGTGTCTTCCACGAAAGGCGATCTCAATGACTATAGCATAGGGTAACGATCACAGACCGGAAATAAATTGTATATTTGTACTTTCCTATTAATGCAAGTATCTCCCAGTAGGGCTGAATACTTGTGTTGTAGACAAACATTTTATTGGACGAAACAGCACGAATAGTATTCCCAGTGGTTATATACTGGGTACAAATAATAATACATAAATATTATTATATGGGGAACTTCCGAGGCGATAATAGGGAATAATAGAACAAAGAAGTATGTGTTAGCACTCGGAAAATTGACAGACAAACAACAATAGAAAAAAACGAAGAACAATATATGGTCCGAAGTGGGATCGAACCCGTACTCAGTGGCACCGCGCCTTGCCACGAGAAGCCGAACGCTTGGTACACTGCCACGCAGCCAACTAAAAAATTGGCTATTGCAGTAGTGTCTTCCACGAAAGGCGATCTCAATGACTATAGCATAGGGTAACGATCACAGACCGGAAATAAATTGTATATTTGTACTTTCCTATTAATGCAAGTATCTCCCAGTAGGGCTGAATACTTGTGTTGTAGACAAACATTTTATTGGACGAAACAGCACGAATAGTAGTTCCCAGTGGTTATATACTGGGTACAAATAATAATACATAAATATTATTATATGGGGAACTTCCGAGGCGATAATAGGGAATAATAGAACAAAGAAGTATGTGTTAGCACTCGGAAAAATTGACAGACAAACAACAATAGAAAAAAACGAAGAACAATATATGGTCCGAAGTGGGATCGAACCCGTACTCAGTGGCACCGCGCCTTGCCACGAGAAGCCGAACGCTTGGTACACTGCCACGCAGCCAACTAAAAAATTGGCTATTGCAGTAGTGTCTTCCACGAAAGGCGATCTCAATGACTATAGCATAGGGTAACGATCACAGACCGGAAATAAATTGTATATTTGTACTTTCCTATTAATGCAAGTATCTCCCAGTAGGGCTGAATACTTGTGTTGTAGACAAACATTTTATTGGACGAAACAGCACGAATAGTAGTTCCCAGTGGTTATATACTGGGTACAAATAATAATACATAAATATTATTATATGGGGAACTTCCGAGGCGATAATAGGGAATAATAGAACAAAGAAGTATGTGTTAGCACTCGGAAAAATTGACAGACAAACAACAATAGAAAAAAACGAAGAACAATATATGGTCCGAAGTGGGATCGAACCCGTACTCAGTGGCACCGCGCCTTGCCACGAGAAGCCGAACGCTTGGTACACTGCCACGCAGCCAACTAAAAAATTGGCTATTGCAGTAGTGTCTTCCACGAAAGGCGATCTCAATGACTATAGCATAGGGTAACGATCACAGACCGGAAATAAATTGTATATTTGTACTTTCCTATTAATGCAAGTATCTCCCAGTAGGGCTGAATACTTGTGTTGTAGACAAACATTTTATTGGACGAACAGCACGAATAGTAGTTCCCAGTGGTTATATACTGGGTACAAATAATAATACATAAATATTATTATATGGGAACTTCCGAGGCGATAATAGGGAATAATAGAACAAAGAAGTATGTGTTAGCACTCGGAAAAATTGACAGACAAACAACAATAGAAAAAAACGAAGAACAATATATGGTCCGAAGTGGGATCGAACCCGTACTCAGTGGCACCGCGCCTTGCACGAGAAGCCGAACGCTTGGTACCACTGCCACGCAAGCCAACTAAAAAATTGGCTATTGCAGTAGTGTCTTCCACGAAAGGCGATCTCATGACTATAGCATAGGGTAACGATCACAGACCGGAATAAATTGTATATTTGTACTTTCCTATTAATGCAAGTATCTCCCAGTAGGGCTTGAATACTTGTGTTGTAGAACAACATTTTATTGGACGAAACAGCACGAATAGTAGTTCCCAGTGGTTATATACTGGTACAAATAATAATACATAAATATTATTATATGGGGAACTTCCGAGGCGAATATAGGGAATATAGAACAAAGAAGTACGTGTTAGCACTCGAAAAATTGACAGACAACACAATAGAAAAAAACGAAGAACAATATATGGTCCGAAGTTGGATCGAACCCGTACTCAGTGGCACCGCGCCTTGCCACGAGAAGCCGAACGCTTGTTACACTGCCACGCAGCCAACTAAAAAATTGGCTATTGCTAGTGTCTTCCCGAAAGGCGATCTCAATGACTATAGCATAGGGTAACGATCACAGAGACCGGAAATAAATTGTATATTTGTACTTTCCTATTAATGCAAGTATCTCCCAGTAGGGCT